>WBNH01010886.1:0-65014 GCA_013401255.1 Urocolius indicus | reverse complement strand
CGCTGGCGCGGCTCGGGGGCCCCTGGAGGAGGAGGAGAGGAAGAACCACGGGATCGAGCTCTGTCAGTGGCGCTCGCCGCTGGCGGAGGGGGGAAGTGCTGCGGAATAATTAATGTTTTGATTAAATTTGGAGGGAATTTTTTTTTTTTTTTTGTGCAGCCGATCGTCACGCGTGGCCTTCAGGTGGGTCTCCCTCGCAACTTTTGTCCCAACTGCCCCGCAGGATTGCTCGGCGGGGAAGCTGCAGAAGCGATCCTGGGGGGCGAAGGTGGCTGGGTGGCTGCGTGCGCTGGGAGGGGGGGGGGTGGAGGCGGCTGTGTGTGTGAGTGGGTGTGTGAGTGTGTGTGAGTGTGCGTGTGTGTGTGTGCGTGGCTGTGGCTGTGGCTGACGGGCGCTGCCGCCGCTGCCGCGAGGTGCGCGCCGAGCCCCGCCGTTCGCCATTACGAGTTGAGAACACGTTTGCGAGAGACGGGGCTGCCACTTTGAGCGGATCGCCCGGGGGATACGGCGGGGAGTGTAAATAAAACCCTGCCTCTCGCCTCGCTTCTGCTCCTTGCCTCGAAGTGCTTCTGCTCCGTGTTTTCCTGGCAGAAGCGTGTAACCCAGGTGAAGGAAGAGAAGGGAGGGTTGCTTTTATGAATGGGACTCTTCGAGGTTAATTAGCTATGCAAATTCAGGCAGTTCATTCATGGTTTTTTTTTGGTTTCTTGTTTTGTTTTTTAACCTAAAAGCCATCTTGTATTCCCCTCTAGGCTTATTGGAGTCCAATTCCCGACGAAATCTCCAGTTCCAATGCCCAGTAAATAAAACAGAGCTAAGACTTGTGGAAGAGCTGCAGAATGGATGGATTTTATGACCAGCAAGTGCCTTACATGGTCACCAATGTGAGTGATCAGCTCGAAGTTGGTGTTTATAAACTTGACTCCGACTTATCTCTGTGGGGGCGTTTTGCAGAGTATCTGCTTTGTTACCGCTGTAGGGGCCACTCTTCATCTGGCAACTTTGCCCGCAAGATGAGCCTATCTTCTTGGTTATTTCAATGCTTCATGTTCAAGCATCGTGTTCTTTTAAAGACAGTTTTGGGATGATTAAAAAATCATGCACATGATTAGCAGATGAGAGAGGCAAGAGCAGCAGCAGCTGCGTTCAAAGTTTCTGGCTGCATTTCCCTGGTACACTCTGAAGAATGAAGTTGAGGCAAATGTTAACAGGGTTGTTTTTCTGCTTTCTTTTTATTGCTTTCAGGACTTTGCAAACAATGTTAAAAGTAACACAGGGAAACAAAGCAGTCTATTATAATCACATATCTAGGTTCTCCTGCGTAGCTTAGGCAGAGAGGATTTGTGTACTATTGTGTTGGTTTGTGTACTTTAGATGCTAAAAATACATGGTTGGTGTTGTGTTGCTGCTTGAACACGTTATGTATCTGTACAAATAGATGTCTACATATATAGATAGAAATGGGATGCATTTAGACGTAGGAATCTTTTGGAAGATGTTAGGTGCTCAGCAGTATCTTTTGCTAGAAATTGGAATCTGCAAGATGATCATTTCCCTCTTTGAAAATGTAAAGAATTCATGCTGGCTTTGAGAATTCTTGATTAAATGAAAAAAAAAATATCCAAACCTCAGATTTCTAAAGTAACTGATCTTTCCTGTTTATAGAATCCACGTGGGAGAAACTGTAATGAGAGACCGACAAATGTCAGGAAAAGAAAATTCATTAACAGAGACCTGGCTCATGATTCAGAAGGTGAGGGTTTATTGTCGTGTTCCACACTCTCCACACTCCCCCCTCCCCTCCCCCTTTACTAATGCATAGAAGCTTTTTGAGAGGTATTTATTTATTTATTTAGGAGAGGAATATATTTAGATCAATCTGAATAAACAAGACACCAAAGTTGCACTTAATGTTGCAAAACAAACTGGCAAAAGCAACAAACTGATAAAGTTGATACTCATTCCTCCTCTTGGCAGTTACATTTTAGGTACTGCTGCACCTATGGCACATGATGTCATGCCCTGAGGCCAAGCCTTTGCAGCATCTGACACAAGTCACTGCACCTGGCTTTTTCACCTTCAGGCTTGTAATTCAGGATTCTTCTGATTGCTTCCATTTTAACATCCCATTCACTGGTGTGTGTTTTCTGGTGGCATCAGGAGTGAAAATGCCAGTGTAGAAATTTGGTTTTCACTCTGGCTTTACTGTAGAGCTCCTGGTGTCAGGCTCCTGGTGTCTGGTAGCCTGTTTCTATTGCTGTGTAACTGCAATAGAACTGATAGGGTTAACAATCCTGGGAAATTTGGTTTAGGAACTCTGAAACGGACAAAGTTTTAGAGGGCCAAAGATTTGCAACTTGGTACCATTAGTAGCCACTCACATGATTGTAGCTTGGGAACTGTAGTCTGGCAGTAGCTGTTAACACTTTAGGTTACAAGGTCGGTATGGATGCTACACCTTCACCTCTGTATATGTGTAACATGTACAGAAAAGTAGCCTGCAGCTTACCCTCTATAAATCTTACCAGGGTGAGGACACATTGATAAATTTCTCAAAGTCCCTACTTACTTGTTTAGAAAAAATTATTCTAGGATAGATTGAAAAGAAATCAACTATATAATTTTCAGTTAAATGATTTCCCGGCATGAACATGGGCTATCAGTCCACAGGATAAATTAGTAGCCACTGTCATTTAAGTGTATGTAAATACTTATCTGTCAGCATTCATAAAGGAGGAAATCTCTCTAAAAATACGGTAAATTAAAAATAAACCATTTGTCAGCTCAAATATCCTACTTAGGCTCAGTAAACAGAATTTTCGTAACTGAGTTTCTGAGCTTTGCAAGTAAGCTGAATGCTGCTCTGGTTTACACCCATTATAAGCAATTGATCTCGGTGAATTGCAAAAAAAAAAAAAAAAAGTGATAAGCTGCTGCAAAGCTCGGTCCATGCAGAAAGTGATTTCACTTTAAAGAAGTAAAGCAGGTACAGCATAGAGGAAACAGTGGTGATTCTATTGTCATACAAACTAAAATGTAAGGAAAGTACAAAAGATTTCCCATTTCTGTTTGCTGCTGCAGCATCTCAGGTCTTTTTTTTTTTTTTTTTGAAGTTTTTCTATGATAGTTATGACCCTGCTAATAAAAATACTCAGTCATTGCTCAGGCAGAACTCCCACTGAAGTCAGAGAGAGCTTTATCTGGGGCAGATATTGCAGGAGGAGGCCCATATTGTATAATAAGTAGTTCACCTGTAAGAAAGATTACCATTTTTAACTTTTCTGTGTATTGCTGAATGAGCCTTTTGTACTACAGAGCTTGGTTAAGATTCTGGTTGTTATTTCAAGAGTTGATAAAATAATTCAGTAAGTATTCTTTTTTTATGAACAGGTGTAGAAAAATCATTAACTGCCTCTGGAAAATACTTACTTTTTTCTGTGCATTTGACTGCCAAAATAGAATCAATGTACATGGTTCCTCAGGAAAATATATTTTCAAACATATTTTAATATTATGAAGAGATTAAAGGTATGAGTCTCTTAACCATGTCTTCATCTTTTTTTGCAGAACTCTTTCAAGATCTGAGCCAATTACAGGAGACATGGCTTGCAGAAGGTAAGGGAAAAAACTGCTTGTAAAAAGAGGAAAAACAACTCTGGGGGGGAAGAAAAGAAAAAAAAAGTCCTGAACTTGCTGTCTTAATGTTCAGCCCAATTAATTGAGCTCTAAAAGAGCCACCTCATGTGTCATGCATACATTAGAGCCTCTGATGAGTTTGTCTTTGGGGACTCTGGGGCTGCTCTACCCAGTGTCATCACAAATTACCAGGAGAAATTGCTTCCAGCTCACAATCACATCTGCTTTTGGCAAGAACTAATGCACCAAGACTTCAAGTTCTAAGCCTCTGTTCAGATTTTAATTGCAATTGATCAGGTTTATATTATTGTACCTCGAGAGACTACATACAGCCAGAACTGGGCTTGCTCTTTCCTTTAGAGCAGCACATATAATTATTTGGTGTTCTGGTGGTGTACTTTTCTGATGGCAGAAATTAGTTTCTCTGGGTTCATCGGGACGGGATGCTTCAAGATTTAAGTGCAAGTGTCTTCTTTCCACCTTGTTCACAACACAGAACATTAGGTGTGTATGGAATACTTAAAGTACTGTTTATTTTTCTTTTTTTTTTTTCCCCAGAAACTTTTAAATATTTTGCATGTTATTTTTGTCTTTGTATTTGTAGTTGTGGGATTGTGTACTGGCTGATTAGAAAATGACATTGGTCTGTTTTACACCTGCTTGTGCTTTTAAGTATTTCAAATAATCTTGCAGAGCACATTCTACTGAAGAGAGAAGGTTTAAGAACAATAATGTAGAAATCTGAATTTAGATTTCTAAATCTAAAGAGATTTGTTTTTAACAGTAACAAAAATATGAGCTTTAAGAGAACTTTAACAAAATGCAAGGTAGCTTTCTGCTTGTTGAAGTGTTTTTATTGTCTTCAGTAGTATTTTCTAATTTTTTTTCCTTTGATATTTACAATACAGTTTATTTGAAGCATAAAGATTTTTATGCACTGTCTGTTCTTAATATTTCTGATTGGAATATTTATGTAAACTTCTGCATCTGAAATAAGCCT
Source organism: Urocolius indicus (assembly GCA_013401255.1). NCBI lineage: Eukaryota > Metazoa > Chordata > Aves > Coliiformes > Coliidae > Urocolius > Urocolius indicus. Next base: position 60,378 of record WBNH01010886.1, on the reverse strand, counting down.
GATTTTGATGCAACTTCAAATAATCTGCAATATTTTCCTGATTTAAATGCATGTGAGTATTCACATATGTTTAATTTTTATCATGTAGTGGACTGTACACAGCTGTTTGTAGAATAGATGTTCTGGTTGGGTTTGTTTTTGGGAAGGAGGGATGTTGTGGTGAAATGCTTGCTGTTGGTTTTCATAGAAAGAGAGAAATACTGCTGATGCCTACATACTGATTCTGTTTTAACAACTTTATATGTAGTTAGTCAAGTTCTTAACCTGCAAGTAAGTTGTGGAGTATTGTTTATTTTGCTGACATTTTTATTCTCCAATAGCATTATTTTTTGCTTGTGGTTATACTGTATGTAGTCAAAAAGTCCTCTTTAAATTAATGGAACAGAGGATATACTTTTATGAATTAAATGATTCTTTCTGAATCATTGAAAACAGAATGTCTTGCATTAAGGTCATTTTTGTAGTATAATGATCAGATACAGCTGTAACTGCCTCCCTGTGGTAATTTTCCTAAGAATCTCATTTATTTTGTACTATCTCATTCATTCTAACAAGCCAGAAGTATGTTAAAATACTACTGAAAAGATACTATTTTTTTGATGGAAAGGAGAACTTATAGTTTGATTTTTCACTGGCAAGAGTGTTTTATTTTTCTGAAAATGATTACGTTTCTTTGATCATAAGTTACAAAAATACATGCAGATTTATAATGAATATGCAGATAATAATATACATTTGAAGAATAATATGAAATTAAATACTGACTTAATAATTTCTCTAGGTACATAAATTACTGTAATAACAATTTTTTTTTTTCTGGAGGCACTGCTTATTTTAGACTAGAATGAATTGTTTGAGAGCATTTTATCTCTTTAGCTAAGTCTGTTTCACTGAATAAATTTAGATAGGTTTTGAGTGAGAAAGGTATTTAGTCTGTATCAGCTAGGTTGAGGAACCTTTGTAAAAAAACATCATCTGATGAGTATTTCAAAATGGAAAAAAAGGTTACTTTTTCATCTAGCAGAGGATAATAAAGCTAAATGATGTTATAATTATGTTTTCCATAGCATATTACAACTAGATACCACAGATTTTTTCAGTATTCTAGGAATACCTTAAGAAATCTATATGTTTCAGGCTGTGACATAGTTTTAGCTGTTCCTTAAAACACAAACTTTGAACAGCTTTTTTCAAGGCTAAACTAAATCTGAAGTAAGAAGTCATGATGACAAAATCAAATATTGAGCTATTAACTTGATCCTGAATTTTTGTTAAACAATCCCACCCAAAACTTCTGGTAGTCTTTATATACCAGTGTTTGATGATGTAGTTCTGCTCAAATGTCTACATGGATCAGTTTAGCCAGGAAACAGATTTTGAAATCAGACTTGTTTACCCATTGTTAGATGTGTCCATTTATGTTGTTCTGGACCTTCATAGGCTAGAAGTCTGCCAATTTGGCAGCATCAGTAATGTTTACATATTTCTTTTCATAATGCTTTGGAGCCAGGGAAATGACCATGAAATTTTAAAACATCTTGACCCTTTTTAAGAAAAGCAGTGGCAGCTGACCAGGTTTTTCCCATGAGTCCAGATTCCCCACTGGGGAGTAACCAGGTCAAAAATCTACTTATTAGTTAGGAGAAGAAAGTGAATTGCATCTTATGACACACAAAAAATGCTTATGGATTTTTTTTATTTGCTTTTCCTGAAGTTATCCTTACATCACATATTTTAGTGTTAGCCTGTTAGTGTCACTTGTGACAAGTTGGTGGTAAACAAGTAAACAGAAAAGAAATGAGAAAATACTTCCTAATGTAAATAGTGGGAGGTTCACATGAGTTAAAGGATTAGTCAGAAATGTAAACAATACAGTAACCTGTTTAATATTTTATTAGCCCGTAATTAACAAGCTGAATACTACTTAAAGAACACTTAAAAATGTATTCCACTAGCTGCACACTAGTGAACTTTTATAGAAATGAGCTTTGTTTTTTACTAAATAGGTAAGAAAGAATCTAAATTATTTTGATGTAAAACTTACTGGGAGTAAGGTTCCCTTATGTCATCTGTTATGCAGGAGAGACGTGGTTGTAACTGTTTCCTGATGTCAGAAATTGAAAGTGGGAAGCCTTTAATAATTGTTTCAATCTTAAAGGATCAAGTTAGTTGCCTGTTGCTAACGGACAACAGTATTCAGATATTATCTTTTGTTTTATACTTAAATAACTTGATGGCAACATTTTGTCATGATAATGCTATAAAAGGACTGTATTGATTCTTTGTATTTGGAATCAGATTGGTTTTGACAGATAGCAATTGTTCGATGACTTGAAAAAAAGTGGTTCTAATGTTATCTTGTCTTGCTGTTATAAGAAGCTGTTACTTCTTATTCTTTAATAATATGAACACAGAGGATAAATTCTTAAGTGACTGAGTGTCTCCTTTCCATGGTGAAAGCATTTGGTTTTGAGAGAATAATAAATTAACAAAACACCAGAATCAGATACTACTGTCTCCCACAGCTTGTTAAAGATGTGTAAAAGTCATCCCAAGCAAAGACAAATAATAAATTTATGCACTATATCTGCTTTTTAGAGCAACAAATAATATATTCATCAGACGATAATAAACTGAAAAAAGAATTACAATGTTCTTTGAGTGACTTGAAAAAGTAGGAAAAGATTAAGTGAACAGTAAGTGGTTTGAAATAGCTACAGGTAACGGGTTCATGTCTCTACTGCGGTTTAGCCTAATTGAGCAGATGGCTGCTACAAGCTACCTGTGTTTAAAAGCCAGTTCTTGGGATCTGAAAGTAAGCTCTTGGTACTTCTCAAGTACTTAATACCCAAATTTGGAATGAACATTAGGAAATAAGTTTCTACCCTCTGTTCACGCGAGACGCATCAGCATTGTGGTTAATGTATAAGCTAGTGTCACTTCTCTTCATCTCTCACATTTCTTAAATGAGGAGATATGAATAGTTTCTACTTCTCAAGTGATTATTTTTAATAAAAGAAAATACTAGATCTTCAAATATTGATCTAGTTAGAGTGGCTTCGTTTAAATTAGTGAATATGTATAGCTGCTTACTCTGGCGAACTAGCTTTCTTCTGCCAAAAAGTTGTAAAATTTACAGAGTGTAAGGCAAGCGCTATGCAGCCGTATTCCAGAATTATCCACATTTTATATAATGTCCATGGCTGAAATCTATCTGATGAAGACTACTGCTTTAAAAAGCAGTGAAAAGATTTTCACTTGTAGTGAATTTGTAATACAGAGAATGAATTTTTTTTTTTTTTAAATTCCTCAATGCGTGTATATTCTGGTGATGGGACATATTTGGATTTATTTCCTAAATATCTGAGTACAAAAAAATAAGAGAAAAGTTAGATTAGGCAAAATGAGAGGGGTATTCTTTTAAAAAGAAATCTAAAATCAATAAAATCACCAGAAATCCATGTCTGAAAATCTGTGTAGTAATAAACTTTTGTTTGTTGCAAAAAGTAAATGGCTTTTGTTCGTAGTAATAATTTTCAAAGCTGTAGCAGGGTTTGCGAACAATGAAGGATGTAGCAAAATGTTAAATGAGAGTATTTCTTTCAAGCTAACTTTTTTCTTATTTTTAGGATAGCAGCAAATGAAGAGCAGATTCTGAAAAACCATCTTCATATTCCTAGGGATTATTCACATAAGGAAGAATTTTGAGATCTGGAGTTAGTTTTGAACTGCACTTAAGTTTATTGGTCAGAGTATCTCACATTATGTAAAAAGGGTTTTGGGTTGTTTTGACAGCAAACCCAGGGCTTATGGGAAATAATATTTTTTACCATCTTGCAGTTTGTCACTGTTTTGCCTTCTGAATGCTCCTTTGTTAGAAACAGTTGTTTCCCGTGAAAAAATCTGCACACACAACCCCCCCCCCTCCCCGATTTTTCAGGAATACTTCAAATTTATACAATCTTTTGGGTCTTCAGTAGTGACAATGAATCAAAGAAAACTCGATAGACTCATTACTGTTGAGCCCTGAAGTCTTATTTTAGCTGATGCTAAAATACTGTCATTTATGTGTCATTTCCTGTCAATTTCAGTTTCTTCTGCCACATTGTTTTCAAATATCAATGATTTATTCAAATTGCTCTTAGCTCTAGAAGTGAAGTGTGAGGTCAGAGAACACAGTACCGCAGGAAGTGTTTTGCTACCCGAAATAAAGTTTTAAGTGAAGCGAGGAGGTTTGCAGCTTCTTGTTTTTCTGGAAAGTTTCTGTTTTTTAACAAGAGCACCTTTCCCTAGAGTGCAGCTGAGCTTTTGGAAGCAATTTGTAATGCAGAGAAGGAAGAGTTAAATTTAAGCCCTTTATAGTTCACTTAACTTTTCATTTATGAAATAACCTTCCTCAGCAGGTCTGTGCTGCATCTTGAGACAAAGCAGTGAAATCAGTGTGTTTATGCCTAAAGTTCAAGTTTACTTTGCTGTAGCTTTCTGGAAGGGTGTGACATAAAAAACTTGTGGTTGGGGCCACATGGTTCATGCTGGACTGTGTTTTTGTGAATGGAGGCAGAACTCCAGTTCTGACTGCTTGTCTTGAAGAATTGCTTCGGAGATCAGCTGTCTCATTCACTGGCAGAAAGAATGACTCATACATCTTCTGCCTTGTTTGGCTCCAGGTCATTGTTACAGTGGATAGAGCTGGTTTCAATTAAATATTAACTCCTTTTATCCTGGATCCTTGTTAATGGGGATTTTTTATTTTTGTTTACTTGCAATGAAAGCAAGCTAACAGGCCCCAGTTTTAAACTTCCCCCCCCCACCCCCAAATTGCTTTCCCTCTGCAAAATGAGCTGTCAGTTCAGCTTTTCAAAGGCTTTTTAAAGCTCTAAAAACTACAAACAAGTATGGAGTATTTTTGTGCTGTACATGTTTGCTTTTGGCAAACTGAATTTAACTCAGTAGGTAGTGAAACTGTAAAACTCAAACTGATAACATCCTCTAGATCATCATTAACATTGCTGTACACTTCCCAAATCCTCTTGAGACATTGTAGCTATAATCAGAAGAAAAATAAAACTTTTGGTAATAATCTAGGCTGAGCTGGATCGTTTATGCTGCAGATGTCTGCTTCAGGAGTCTGAGACTTGATGGCTCTGAATGTGCAATGAACTAATGTAACTGCTTCTGCTATTAGCAGTAAAAGCCACGTGCTTAATATCCTTCAAAACCTTTTATTAGTCTTTTGGAATATACTTGCCTCCTCAAATCCCCATAATTAAGTAGGTCGATGAAATATTCTTATTCACTTAGATGATCATTTCAGATATCTTTTTCAATTTTCCTCTGAATGGCAAAGTAAAGCAAAAAAAAGTTTTGGTGATTTATGCATTGTGTCTTGAGTATGTTAACAGAAGACCAATGACGATTTTACAGCAGCCTTGCTGAATTGTAGTACTTGTGAAGACAAGAAAATAAAAGCAGAAATGAGTGACATACATGTTTAAATGTGCAGATCGTTGCAACGATGCAAGTAACATTTTCATTTTGGCGATTCCGGTTGAAGTGTCTTTACCTGTCTGTTTGATTTGCTACAAAGTCTGCCTGTAATTATCCAAACTCAGTGTACAAAGGCCCTCTTGCCTTTGAGTAATGACATGATGTGTCCCATGATTTGCCCTCTCACTGCAAGATGTTGGTGGAAGAAGTCTATGTATTGAGGTGATGATGGTTGCTTGCATTTCTGTAGTATGATCATGTGTGCACTAGTTGTACCAGTTTAAAAATAAGATCAGATTAAATGAAGGAATAATTTAAGTATTCATTGACAACAGTTAGCAGGTTCTTTTAATTTCTTCATATAGGCTTGTGGGCTTGTTTCTAAGGTACCAGTGCTACTAAAATTAGATTCCAGTCAGAAGTGCATGTTCCTGGGTTGAACATTTTGGATGTTGTTATTTGTTTTGTTTATATTTGGCAGGGTTGCAAACACTTCTTAACTTGCTGTATTCCTTTTCTTACAGAGGCTTTTAAAGCTACGTCAATATTGTATTTAAAATACATTTTGACAGCATAGACTCCACCTATTTCCAGAGTGCTGTCAAAATGATGTGCTTCGATCTCTATTAAATATGCCTTCATAAATTTTGGGGATCCGTGAATAAAGTGTATTTTTCTTGTTTATTCCAGACTAAATTGGAGGTAATTACAGTATCTCTAAAGTAATAAACTGGTTTTACGTGACAGTATAACCAGAGGTATTTTATTTTGCATACTCTGACTGAGGAAAAAAAAAAGACTATTTATTGATACATCCATAAATCTCTACAACAGATTTGTTCTGGAGTAAGTCAAGTTAAACTGATAAATCCTGAACAAAGCTCTGGTGAGGCAGTCCGGAGTGTCGAGTACGCTCTAGAAAATTATGTAAGAGTGCTGCCCCAGTTCTGCAAGCACTAAATGTAGCCTTCTGATTTCAACAGGAGGTTGTTTGCTTTCTTTCAGTCTTCTTCAGAAATCCTGGATTATATATATATATATAAAACGCATGTATGTGTATAAAATATTGATCATACTAACCTCCTTGCTGGATATGAAAATGACGGCTGGCTTAAGAATTAAGAAATTACTTGATAAAATTATTTTAACTCCAAATGTTCTCTCAAACCCTTAAAAAATGTTGGGAAATGTAAGAAATAATTTTTTTACGTAGCAGACCTTGAATGCATAAATGAATTCTTCTGTGATGGTCAAATATTTGGCATTTTTGTAAGGAAAATATCTTAACATTCGCATGCAGAGAATTGCATGAAATATCAGAATTTGCAGAGCGTTAGTATTGGGGCTCATAGTGTCCCTGAGTTCATTTTAGTAGAAGTCCTGCGGTATCTCTGGTGGAAAGAGAAAGGCAATACATCCAAAATATTGTGAATATTTGGTTTGGTAAAATGCTTGTTTTATACAGCTTCAAACTTTGGGGAGTTAACATATACTCAGAGGTACTGTTTTTTCTAAAAGGACAGGTTACTGTAATGGTTTGTTTTAGTATAATTTTTTATTTATCTTATTCATACTTCTTTTCAAATTGATCTTTGCCGATTTCACAAGGTCTCTTGTTCTTAAAGAGTATTTGCAGGAATTAAGACAGTAGGACTTTAAACATTTATTTTAAGACCAAGAGCAAATCATTTTGTTGATGTAATGAGCTTGATTGTGAACTCTACCCAGAAAAAAAAAATTCTCAGTTAAGTCATTAGAAATATTTACTGAGTAAGGAGTGTAAATCTGGTCCATGAGAAGTACTGTAGTGCCCATTGAAAAGAATTGTAATTATAATTAAATATTTAATTATTATTTACATTTTAAATTCAAACAAACTATATTAAAACTAGTAGCGGTCATGCATATATAAAAGGAACATATGCTTCCTAAACCTAGAAAGTGTTCTGAAGGGAATTAAATTTATGTTTTGTCATTTTGTGTATTTAATGTTTTGATAGGCACAGGTTCGATAAGTGATTATATAACCAGTATTTACCTCTTAAATCTTGTTGGGTAACCTGATAATGGCAGATGTTAACTTTTAATTAAGATCATGTGAATTATTTGCTTGTATTTAGGTAAGAACTGTGTAAATTAAAATATTTTCAAACAGATAATTTTTGCAGGGTTGCTGCGATGATTCCAGTTAGTGTATGTTGAGGAAAGATGACAAAGTTCAGAGATGATAAGCTGAATCTCTCTCAGGATGTATTGAAAATCAGTTGTGTTCTGAGGACAATGCTTATCAGTGTAATGTTCTGCAGCTGTTTGAATGCATTCACCTGTAATATGTGTTCAGTGGTGTTTCAGCTGAAATGGTTTAGATCAGTTTACAACACAGTATGAGAGATAATTAATATCTTAGATATACAGGGAAAAAGATCTGAGGTACCACAAATGCAAAATTCTGTATCAGCAGACCATGAAATTATCATATTTTATAGCTCATGTTTGTGATGAAATTTCCCTAAAAGTGAAGATATTACACAAAGTGAATGGATGTTAATAATAATACTTGCCTAAAGAAAGTTTGTTTGTTTTGTTTTTTATGTGTGTGGTCTGGTAAAATATTTCTTTTTGAGTATTTAAAACAATAACTAAAAATTTGAACTGTGTTGGCTGACTGCTTTAAAAAAATGAAATAGTTTTAAAGTAATCTAAAGATACGATACTTAGATGTTTCAGATGCATAAGGGTTAAACAGTGGGATTTGGTTTTATGAAGACTTTCTGTGCAGATATTTTGAAAATGAGCACTGATGGTTTTTACCAGAGGTATGGTAGGTCCAGAGCCTTGTGCAGAGATTGAGGCAGGGCAAGTGTCAGCATCAGTCTTTACATACTCTTGTCCCCATTGCACTGTGCTGGGGCAGCTCTGGACTTGCACTGCACTGCACAGCTTCACCTCAGGGTTTATGTGATATTGAAACAATGTGCTTGCCTAGTTTTCATACTCAACAATGAGGGAAAATATCCTAGTTTTAATCTTGGCTTCGCTTCAGATTAAGCCCTTGAGTCTTTATTTATGCTTTAATGGCTTCTTTTAATTCTTTCCTTGTTTTTGTTTTTTGTTTTGTTTGGTTTTTGATTTTGTTTTCCTTTCTTCAGCTCAGGTACCTGACAATGACGAACAGTTTGTTCCAGACTATCAGGCTGAAAGTTGTAAGTATAGTATGAATCATCACTTTCTTTAAAAATATGTATTTGTATATTCATATTTGGGTCCTCATATGTGTTATTTATTGTGTCATCTGCAATCATGTGATAGCTCCTTTCACTGATTGGTGACATCAACACAATGAGTAGACAGAGCAAGTGGCATTTTCACATGCAGCCAAAATAAGTTGTTTGGACTGCAGATATTACCTTTATCAAGGGCCCTTCTCCTGTCATTCCCACCCCACAGCACAAGGGAAACACGGGTGAACCGGTTAGCATGTGGCATTTTGTTCCTAAAACAAAATTTTCCTGAGAATTAATAGGAGGAAGCAGGAATAATGTTAAACGTGATGCTTTGCATTGTTTGCTACTTCACTTAACATGTGCCTAAACTTTTTTTCTTCACTGTGTACTCCTCAAATCTTGTCTTTATGTGCTAAATTGCTACTTATTCTGTTGAATGTTGGCTACCTGCTGTTCTGTGGTTTTGGGTGATGGCAAGGGTGCGTGGTAAAACGGCGACATGAGAAACATTACAAAGTCATGCACTTTTTGGAGCTTCTTTAGTCATCTTTCTTCCTCATGGCACACCTTCTCTCCATCATCAGAGATCTCTTCTAAACAGTATTTGCTGATTGCAGCAGAGCGCGTGGAAGTTTTCGTGTTTTGCTAAATAAATTAAATAATCTGTCCTATCAGTGAATTATTGCAGTTCACTAAACTAGATAGCTGTTAAATACAGCATTTATGTATTGAAACGTTGGTATTAAAATTTGAGAGATTAAAAAGAACGGCATTAAAATAATCTTTAACCCAAAAAACCAAACTCGGAGTTGCTGAGTTTTCTTACAATTTTTTTTTTTTCAGTTTTTTGGAAATTGTTTTAAGAAGCATTTATTGACAGTATTTCTACAATACTCCCTGGAGTCTGATGGTATACATGCATAGGAACAATTTATTTTTCTTTTTCTTGGGAAATTCTTGAATAGTACCGACTAACAGTCATTGTCACTTCAAAACTTTTAAAGTTACCCTTTGTAACAGGTTTGGGGATTTTTTGTTGTTTTTTTTCCACCTCTAGATTCTAAGACTTTTAAAAAAAGATTATGAAAGCCAAAACTATTCTATAAATTGAAAATGAGATATGTTATCCTACATACAGAGCTGTGTCCAAATATAGTCATGTGTGCCTACATCCTTTGTGTAAGAGTACAAAGTTCAGCTGGGGCTTCTATTAACCCACAATTATCGTTACACAACAAGTCAATGATTCTTGGAAAATAATTTGTGAACTGTGAATGAAAAGCCCCATTGAAGCTGGTCACTGCTTTTGGTGATAAAGAAATTCGCCTAATATGGCTATTTTATGAATGCTGTTGTATTTCAAAGTTCCTTAACCACAGCTTACATAGTATTATCAAAGGAACATTTATTTCTTCATTTCAGTTGGTTTCTTTATCTTAAGTAAAGGTCAGGAGAGCTTCCTGTAGAGTTTCTCTGGCAAAGGTTATGTAGTTTCAGACATATGCTTGGATATAATGTATATAGCTGTGGGCTCTGTGAAGCAGGAATGGAGATCAAGATGACCAAAGCCATGGGGAAATTACTGCTGCAGAAGTAGCACAATTGTGTCTGTTTTCTCCAGGATACAAACCTGCCTTCAAACTCTATTATAATGACTTACTATATATAATCTGTAAGTCTGTGCAGTACTCATCCTGTTGCAGCAGCCTGGCAGGAACACTTGGCCTTTTTTAAAAAAAAAAACAAAAACAAAAAACCAGAAATGTGGGAGAGGATGAGCAAGATTTTGTAGGCTCAGCCTTTCATACACTTAATTGAGCCAAAACCAGCGAAAGAAGTGTCCATCAGTGAAGGAGGTCACAGACCAGACACTTTTGCTTAGAGACAAGCAAACTATGGTTTGCTGCACAAATTTTGTTTATAGAGCTGCATATAGGTAGGGATGTGCATGAACAATGTGCAGAAGTGCTCCAGTGAAAACAGTTACAGTCTGTGGTCCTGGTACAAAAATCAGTGTCACTTTATTTCGAGCTTCATTGCTTGAGAAATAGGCTTTGAACTCACAGTAGGTTTGTGGTCTTACATTGAAATTTGTAACAGGAATTGCAATAAACTTCGGTATCAGTAGCAGTGTTGCAAAGCTGTGGTTAAAACTTTCTTGCCTAGAGATCACCATGTTAGTCAACTCTTTAAGCAAAGATGTGGAAGGCAGCAGAGGAACTGATACCACTGTGTCCTAGTGCAGAGCAGGATTAAATGCCGCTTAAAGTACCATGGGTTTTGTGTTTCATTTCTGTAATAATGATTTTAACTAGTGAAACTGCACTAGTATTAGTAACTAAGGGAAACATTTAGTTTAGATAAGATATACAGTCCACTTTATCCACTTAGGGATTTAACATCAAAGCTAGCTTGAGACCATGAATATTTCAGTTATGAGTTGCTATGAAATTTCAGTCAGTTTTCAAAAAGCAAACATTATATATATATATATAGAGAGAGAGAGAGAGTTAAGTGTGGGGTTTAGATATTATGAGTGAGAACAACAGCTAGCATAACTTCATGTGATGTTATTGACATTACTGGAATTGTGCATATTTCTGCTAGCTAAAGATCCAGGCTGTCAGGCTTCCTCTTAATGCTTTAAACTTCAGTTTATGTGTTTAACCTTTAGATTTCTGGTTTTTACTCCATTATATCTTCTGGAAAGAGATCTTTCCTCCCCTATTTAATGTTACACTTCCAAACCTTTCTTTTTTGTCACATCATTCAAAGCCTCATGTTGTCCACCTTTTATTACCTTTTCAATAAATATTTAAAAAAATTTGAATACCTATCACAAAGAACCTGTTTGTAATGTAGTCTAGAGTATGCGGAATGAAGAGTAGGTAACAGCTAGCCTGTTTGGGTGAAATTTGAAAAGCAAATCACAGTTCAGTTGCTCACAACTGAACTTTTTGAGTTCTGAGGCAGAAAAATATGTATCTAAAAGATTTTTTTTTTCACTTGCAATTCCACTGGAAAAATATCACAATTGCATACTAAAGAATGTAATTTTCCAACTCTCTTTATTCTCATAAAATGTCAAAATTCCACAGAAAGAGGGGAGGCTTTTACTTGGAAATTCTCTGTTAGGCAGGTTGGTTTTGTCCCGTTCTGAATCTGCGTGTATACATGTGCGACTTGTTTGCTTTATATTTAAGTGGCTTCCCAGTGACTCTTCTTTTAACAATTGCATGAAAGATTAATTGAAGCAATTATATGTTTTTTAATTTTTAGATAGACATTTTGTGAGTAACACTTTTTCCAAATTCTTTCATAATTTGTAAGATTTAGTTAAGCTCTTTTTCTGTCTGTACAGAGTCAGTATTCACATGTCAAGAAGGGTGACCTGCGTTAACTTCCTCAGATAAGGTTCCCTATTGTTTCAAGTCCATTTTCATATACTAAGGAGGAGCCAGATCCTGCACTTGTTATAATCACTGGTGAGGCTTTCAGATACTAGAGAACAGCAAGGACTTTTCAATCTAGAAGGAAAAATGAATAAAGTGTTCAGTTTGCTTGAAGTCAATAGCTGTGGAGGTGAAGATTGCTTGCTCGTGTTGTTTGGATGGTTTCTATGACAGACAAGAGAGGAAGTAGGTAGGATTTGATGATGTTTAAGGGATGTGGTTGGTTGAGAAAACTTGGTAATGTCAACAATACACGGATTTGTAATTTGAACTTGGTACAATTGGTTATAAATTAGGCTTACCGTGCAACAAACGGGATTGCGTTATGTCTTAATAGCGTGAATGTGTTTTGTTTTAATAATATGTATTTACATTGGTCTGTTCTTCCAGAGTTTGCTTTTTTCTTTCTTCTTTTTGCCCTATAATGTAATTTATGATAAACTCTAGGTTTTTGCTTTTCATTTGTTACTGAGTTTCTGTTAATGAGGCTGTGTTTTACCTTCTTGATCGGTTTCCTTCCTTCTCTTACATTTTGTTCCTTTGTATCCTTTCCCTGACCATCACAGCCTTAACACTGCCAAGGGGTAAATGTTAACGTTAGACCACAGCTGTTGACAGTAAATAGGAAGAGCTGACTGTAAAACCTGTGCTCCTCCATGTCTGATTAAACTTTAAGATAGGAAAAATACTTTTTTTAGTAGTGATTTTGTCACTGATCTTTCATGACCTTTATTCTTTCTCTTACCTCTGTGTTTTGTTTTGGTTCTTTTTTCTTCCAGGTTTAGCAAAGGAGCTCTTTCAATGTAGATGCCAGGAGCCTTAAATTATTCAGGGATATGCTTTTTAGATGCTCTAGCTTGCAATCTTTAAAAGCCTGTTAAAGAGAGATTCTTTACATAGGTTTCAGGTAGCTGTATTCTTCTATCATTTTAACTAATGGCTTAGGATATTCCAAATGCAATTTAAGTGAGGAAAATCTTTAATATTTATTTACATGTTTGCAGCATATTTTTTTTTATTAACAATCAGGTGAAAATGCTGTCTGGGTCATTTTTTTTCTCTTCCTGTGACTTAAATTTCCAAAGCAAATTTTAGAACTAGAAGAATATTTTCTGTTTGCTTTAGTGTAGCAAGAATTGCTGACTGAGTCGTAGAGGTTAATTTTCACTTATTTTGGTGTATTTTGGAGGAAAAAACCCCACATGATTAAAACAAAGTAGAAAACACCATAGTAGGGTCTGATGGATGTACTGAAGTCAAAAGAAGAACCTTTTGCTGGGTGTGTTTTTATTTATGATGCAGAGCGGTTTAATTTTGCAGCTTCTAGAGAAGATTTTAGTGGACTGCAAAAAACGACAACATTTTTAATGGGATGATTCACTATGTAGGCAGCTGGTAGTCATGTCTTGGTAGTGCACAATGTACTAGAAATTGCCGTGTTTTGGTTCTCTGCATGTGGCAAGTTGCACATATCAGTGTGTTTTCAGGTTTTTGGTGGGTTTTTTTGTTTGATGTGTTGTTCTTGAGGTTTTGCATTTCTTTTTTATGAATTTCCAATATTTTGAAGTTCTGTATGGTTGGAATTGCCTTTTCTTTCAAATCTAGCTCTGCAAGTGTGGTACTACAGCAGGCAGTCCAACAAATATCCTACAAAGTGGTGCTAGTTATTCCCGGTGCTCAGCTATTCCCTGGTAGGGCTTTCTGCTGCAGCTGTGTTTTGTTTCTTGCCACTTGTCTTGAAACTACTTCCTTTCATAGGTCAGATATTGTCAAATACAGAGACATTTACTTATTTATTTTAGTGCATGCCCGACTGTGACAGGTTCTTTTTAAAGAGCTGTGAGAGTCAGGGCTCTGTGTTTTGTTCTTGCCCTTAGCTTTGCATGACCTTGGGCAAGTTGCTTAGCATCTTTGTTTCTCAGTTTGAAGTAGGTACAGAAATGCATGTATCGCTCTGCTGTGAGGTATACAGCTCTCTTAATGATCACTTATCTAGAGATCTCAAAAGCATTTTACAAAGAGTCCAGTGCAATTGCTGTTGTAAGAGCTGGAAAGGTCAGACTGAGGAGTCTGTGCTGACCACCTTATCTCCTTTCATAGTTGCCTCAGCCTCACTTCTTTCACTGTGTCCCTGAGCACTTGTTTCCTTTGTTTAAAGCAGGACCGAAACTGTTATCAGCTCTTAACTTTTTTTTTTCCTCTCTTTTTAAAAATTCTCATTCAAAAGAAATTGGAATTGATATCTTTCAGAGAACTTTGTGGGCTCACTTTTTGGTTCAGGACTGGCCATTAGCCTGTGCTAAAATGGATTTTTTTCCCTCCTTCTTCCTTTACAGGATTTTTTGGGAAATATTTAAATCTGCCATAGTTGCGGTCTTTTCCATAATTGCAAGATTTAATTCTTGAAAAAGTTTTACAAAGAGGCAGACTGTTGACATAATGCCTTTAACTTGTGATTTTATAGTAGAGAATTTGGGGCTTTGATTGATTTTTTAAGAAGCAATTTCTGTTTATTTGCTTTTCTCTTTGTAGTTTTTTACCAAATTCCCATCTTTGACAGTGCAAGAACTTCAGGTTCTCCTGGATTGTAGCAGTGGTAGTGGTTCACAGACTGTGTAAATACTGTGAAACAAGTACCCCATCCAGTGCATAGCTTTTGATTTTTGAAACTTTTAAAGTGGAAGCTATGCCTTTCAGAGTTCCCTGCATGCTGTGAAGAGACAGCAGCCATCTTATTCAGATGTGGTTTAACTGCAAGGGGCTACTGGTGGTCTCTTGCTCTCTGGGGCATGAAGGAGCCCAAGGAGCTGGACAAGGCTTGGTTTGGAGAGTTTTGTCCCTGTCTCCCCTGTGTCTTTCCACTGATATGTCACTGCTCAGCCAAGCAGACTTAGTTCCCTTTCCTGAGAGCCCCATCCTCGCTCGCTGTTTTATTGCAGATTAAAAGCTTGTTGCATGTGGAGGTTAGCAGCTAATGAATAAACTTCAGTCATCCTATCCTGTGATAAATCTGTCTTGTAGATGAAAGATGAAGCTCGTAGACCTTTTTTCTTTCAAATGGTAATTTCTTAAGGCTGTCAGATCACTTCCTAGGGTCTGCTTACATAAAAACAAAAAGATTAAACCTATTTTATTGAAAATGTTGAATTTTTAGTTTTGAAAAAAATCTTCTATTTTCTCTCTGAGGAAGCCTCCCCGCCTTCCTTTCCCCTTAAGGACTCTCTGAAGATCCCATCTATGGAAATACAGGCGAGCCACACATTGTAACTTCTAGTCACAGCATTATTTTAACACTATAGTTATTTCTGTTTTAAAACATAGATGTTTAGTTAATTTCATCAAGAGTATGTATATGTATTAGAGCGTCTGTTCAGTTCCAGTTGTCTTAAACACATTATGCAGAAATTTGTTTCAACTGTATTTTCACATGGAAACCAAACAAAGCAGATTGAAGAGTCTTCATGATTCTATTTTGATACAAAACTGTTATTCTCCTTAAACTACTTTCCATGCAGTGTTTTTGCAAAATATATTTTGTATTCCAAGGGCAGCCTGAATAATGATTTGAAAATCCATAAGCTTTGAGGTGATGTAAAATAAGGAGTCAGTCAGAAAGCTGAGTCCATCCACTTCTATTTATTTCATATTCTTCTTTAGGTAAAATTTGTTTAGAATCTGTATCATTTTTTGTCTTCTGCTTGCTGCCTGCTGAAGATAGAAGTCAGGCTCTGCCACAGATTCTAGCAAAATTTTCAAAGGATATAGAAGGAAAAGAAGAGAGGAGAAAGTGACAGTCCTCAAAACATCAGTTAAGCATTGGAGAGTCTGTGACACGTTTGTGTCATGTAGGACTGATATCTCTAGCCCTCTGTAAGCATACAGGAAAAATAGCCCTTCTTTGAGGTTCTGTGTCCTTGGTCCTATGCATTTCAGTACAGGGAAGTAATTATGGTGGAGCCATTTACAAAATGATAAATATCCATAAATGATGATACTAGTTAATTTTCTTGAGTTTAAGAAGTTCTCAGTGGATTTTCTAGGAATAATCTAAACCTCAACTGGTAAATGGAAAACTGATGAATTTTCAAGGCATGTGCTCCTGTCTTTACCCTGAGAAGTATTAATTTTTTTTTCCTTTCACTTATTCTTCATGTTCTCCTTGTCTTCGTTACTCTTACCTGTTCCTGGATTATAGTTTGACCTTGGTGAAGTGAATAGAGAAGTGAAACTGTCTTGGTAAAAGATATCTTTATTCTTACGTATCCATTTGTTCTGTAAGCTGAGGATTATGCATGTTAGAAAATAGTGAATCATTAGCAGCTTTATTTCTGGTTGTCTTTTTTTTCCCGTGACTGTTTATGAACTTATTCAGCAAATGTGGTTGCCAGTAAGTTAATGTAGTGAAATATTTTTTAGCAGTGACATTTACTGCCAAGTCCTGCAGTCACCGAATAGGAAGGTTACTGACTAGCCAGGTTTTTGTCTTTAAATTTATATATTATGAGTCGTCATCAAGGACATTTGAAAACTTATATGTGCAAAACCAATTCCCAGTCTTGATAATTTGATCCTCTTTGCTTGAATGTTGTTTCCTTTCTGCTTCTAATGTATACCTAAAAAAGATAAACAGTTTTTTTTTAATAATCTGTCTTGATGCTGAAATCAAGTGCAAATGTTTCCTTATTAACCCATCCCTAAATACAAGTTCACATGCCTAAGGCACTAACATAAATGGAGATAAAAGAGACTTTGTAAAGTGTCAGAATTCAGTAAACACCAAAAGTTTCAAGCATTTGGGATTAGAATATAAGTGCATGTGTATATACACAGTGTGTATGTACATGTATGTGTGTATATATGTGCATACATGCATATGAGAAATACACACGTCATGTAATTGTCAGTCTTATTGGTTGTATGCACATGTGAAATAGTTGTACAACTTCAGGAACAACTGGTTTCAGAACAAACGTGCTGTGTGTGTATTGGTAACTCGCGCTCAGTTGCGAGTCTCAGATACGGTAAGAATGCTTAAGTAGCGGCAGAAGCCTGAGGTATCCGTGCTGAGAAGCAGAGCCGGGTTGCAGGTGGTCAGCATTCCACCGGCTATAGAAAGAGCACTTTACTAGGAGTCTTTGAATATAGGGCTACTTATTTAAGTTCTGACTTTATGTTCCCAGACGTAACCACGTCTGACAATGGCTTCTTTGTTTCCCTGTTGAGTCAGTGATAAAACTTGTGAGGTGAATTTTATTGTTGACTTTTTTTCAGTAGTCCGGGCCTCTTCCAGTGGAGACTGAAGCTTGTGCAGGGAGTTTTGATAGTGAACTAAAAATTCATATTTCAGCCTTACTTTAATGAACTATAAACAAGATCTTTCAGAGTTGCTTTATGAAGGACAGTTGTATTTAGAGTGGCAACAGTCTCATTCTTCCAAAGAAGTAAGCAGAAATCCCATTAGCTACCATGAGTTAGTGTATACTTGTTTTATGAATGTATGCATATTTTAAAGGAAAAATCAAATTAAAAAAATATTCTCAAAATGCATTTTTGTCCCTTTTAGTGTCCATCACGGATAGCTGCTAAAAAAAAAGAGCAAATAATATTTTAAATGAGTTGTTTAACTCATGCTAGAGAGCGTTCACCTCAGTATCTATTCACTTTTCTTGCTATTTCTTATTCTTTAGTAGCTGACAGACAGACATCCATAAGGGTAACCTTTTATTATGATACTCTTTTTTTTATGATGATATTACTATTTTTATAGGGAAGCAAACTGACACACTGGTTATGAATCTTTGAAGGTAGACTGAGCTACTTCTAACTAGAATCAACCTTCTGATGACACCAGTTGTTTAGGTTATGAACAACAAACAGCAGAAACAGAGATCAAATATAGTTTCTTTCACGCTTTGTCCAGCTGCAAGCACAAGATCAGCAGCATTCTCATCTATAGCTAGCTATTAGCTCTTTGCAAGGATATGATAGAAAAGAGCAACAAAAATATAGCAACTAGATTGATGAAATGTCAGACTTTTCCTTAAGAGGGGAAACGAGGCAGAATCAGTTCTCATTTGTTTTCTGCTGTTAGCATGCTTGCTATATATCAAGTTGATAATACCTTTAAAACAATAAGTAAAAAAGGAAATGGTTTATTTTAAAGCTTATTGCTACTTCTGGCAAAAAATACTATTTCCAAAGTTTTCTTCATAACTGTTTATACAAAACCCGTTAAAATCTGGACCCGATACCTTCAAACTGCATATTTGCCTGAAGTGGAGTGTGTGTGGGGATCTGTCTGTGTAAAACACTGGGATATTATCTCACTTGCAGATTATCTCACTTGGATATTATCTCACTTGCAGATTATCTCACTTGGATATTATCTCACTTGGATATTTTAGTAATGGAAGTTATGTAGTACTTAGCCATTACCTCTCTTACAAGTTAAATTAAATTTTGGAAATTGCTGCAAATGGAAGTCCTGTCCTTAGAAAAGCACACAGACTGATTTAGTGGCCAGCTCTTCTCTTTGCATTTAACTTTATTGATAATTCCCAGGTAGGAATACCATTTAAATTTTCTTCCAGGCTTAGTTTTACCTTAAGACCTTCCTCTTTATCAGGAGCTTTAAGGGTGGATCGCCTCTCCTTGCACCCTGCTTGGAAGCTTTTGGAGCCACATTTGGAGTTATATTCAAAGTAACAGTAGAAACAAATGCCCCCGATCTCCCACCAGGATTTTTACACCAAAGACGGAGATGGAGACGCAGATGGAGAACAGCCTAGTTTCTCTGTGGGATCCTGGAGGTTGCAAATCTAATATGGAGGGATTAAAAAAATTGTAGATTTCTTTCACCCCTGCGATCATCTTATGCAATCCACAAGTTTTAGATCAGAACCCAACTGGTTTAATTTTTATTAGGTTACTGCTTCCTCCTCCCGAAAGCCCTAAGCCTCTGTTTATTTTGGGGGTGGGGGGGGGAGAGCTCGAGCTCTTCCTCCTGCCTCACCTACTCTTCTCAGACATCAAAGCAAGCCAGTTTGCTCCTCCTAGCTTAATCTTTCCTTTCTCCCTCCCACCAATGTTCTGCAAATTTCCTTCTATTCTTCTCAGTTACTCAGTGTTTGTGGTGTTTGTCAGCAGGTTAATTTTTGCCCTGGAGGTACTTGCTGGGAGGCCCATCCCCTCTGGCAGCACTTTCCCCTCAGCTGCTTGCAACTGTGAGTCTCATACAACCAGACTGGTAACTGCAAAGGAAAGAAAGTACTGGATGAAGGGGACATAAATCAGAATAAAACAGCGCTTGTGACAGCGTTTCTATGAGATTGATGCTTTCAGAGGCTAAGAAACTGTTTTGGTAACTGCAGCTCCCACTGCATGAAAATGCTTTCTAGACATTTCTTAAGTAGAAACTGAAATCAGTCAGAGGTGGAGAAGAGGGATTAGCTAACCAAAACCATGTCAAACTGATCCTTTACTTGGGGTAGAAGAGTAGACACAGTCTTCTGATACAATACAGTTGAGCCAGTTAGCAGCTGCCCAAATACAATGTCAATTTAGGGCAAAGACCTATAGTGTGCTAACAAGGTGTTTAATAGCAACCTCTTGAAAAGTTTGCCTTGGAATTGCTCCAGTCTTTTGCGTTTAGGGAGTAGGTTAACAACTTCTGATATTTACTGAAAGCTTCCCCCCTGCCCGCCTTTCCTGTTCTCTAGCCAGGTAGCTTATCTTTTTGGGAGAGTTTTTAAATTTTTGCTGCACTGAACATACTTGCAAACATGAATTTTCAGACAACATGATCATGTTAAATGAGAAGCTTAAATGGCTACAAATATCTCAATTACCAAACTGCAGGTGTACCCTCAGTAACTCCAGTGAATATTTCTGAAATTGCAACTGCACAGGCAAACAAATGCGGAATGTCTTGCACTCCAAATGAGAATTTATAACATTGAATCGATGTTATGAGCTGTATGAGTGCAACCTCTAGTATTGTGCCCCCTCATTCACTCTGTCTGGGAACTCCTCCACTGCTGAGGAAAGCTGCATCTGTAGTGGTGAGAGGGTCTTTGTTCAGCTGCCCAGAAAAAGGTAAACTGGCCAAATTTGTCAGTGGCTTAGCACACAAGCTTTAGGAGAGCATGATTCAGTTAAAGAATGACATTTATTTCTGTTACTTCTAGAAGAATTTATTTGCTGAACAGGGGCAAGAGCATCATGTTTAGGAGTCAAATAAGCTATGCTGTAGGGAAGTGGCTTATGTCTGCATAATAATAATGATTTTGCTGGTCACTTTTCTATGTGTATAAATGTCCTCAGATAAACCTGCTTTATGGATACTGGTCCGACTTTGGTGTGGTGTAGGTACGATGAGATAGGGAAAAATGAAGGTGGATATATAGAATTTTGTAATTTAGAGATGAATGGGTGATTCAATAATTTAAAAATTATTTTTTATCAATATCTGTAGTGCTTTTTCTTTAAAACAGAAGGAAAGAAATGTATCTCTAAAGCAAGAGAAAGTTATTTTCACAAACAATACTTGTTAATACAGATGCATTACTGCAGATTTTAAGGTCCAGAACTTCCCAGTATCAGTTGTAGGGAAACATGCTCTTCTTTTCTGTCTTGAAACTCTGCAGCAGTAAACAGATATAAATTCCATCTGTCTGTGCAGTTCATCTTTACCTGCTTGCTACTTTTTCCAAATTCAAATTCAGGATTGTTTTGGATTTTTTTTTTTCTTCTCATACCATGGCATCTACATAGAGTTTGAGGACAAAATCCCACACTTTTTGGTTCTTTTATTCTTCACCCCCTGCCCATCTCTCTCTACCCCCTGAGGATTTTAAAGACTATACTGTTATGTAGCATTCGAGCAATGCAGTATTCAAGCAGACGATTAATTGACGTTCACAGTATTGTATGCTTTAGACTGGGAGAGAAATAAGCAATTTTGCAGAATGAATTCTAACTGTTATTAAAGTGCATTTGTAGTTGCATATTTTCCAGTAAAGGTGACAGATTACTTCAAAGCTGCTATTTTCTTTTTGTTAAACAAGGTTCTCAAATAGATCCATCTTGCCCACGTATTCTATTCTTGCCAGTTGGCTTTGAAAGCTGGTGCTTGGGCTCATCGTTCAGAACTAGCTTCCAAAAAATGAGGTCCCATGCTGTTTCTATCTGTTGAGCTGGTAGGGGCTGGAAAGATCTGATCTGAAGCCAAGGAGAAGACTGAATTGATGGAATCATATTTAACTGGTTTGCCAAGTACTGCCCAGTCATGAAGTTCTACTTTCTGGGAAAAAGCACCGAGACAAGAGGTGGCAGAGCATTTGCCATAATAGTGGCTGTCCTCTATTCTCTAGTTTTTTTGTTGAATGTATTTGAACACATTTACATCTTGTTCCTCTCTTCTGCATGCTGCTTCCTGATTATCTCCCCAGTTTGTTCTATGCGTTTGAAGAGGAAAAAGCTTGCTTCTCATTATTAAGGTGTTACATATATTTTGACCATACGTAATGTATCAGTGCAGAGGCATGCTTGCATGTTTGGTATGCTTACTTCCATTTGACTCTTGTGTGTACACACACAAACACCCAGACTGTGTCCTTAAGACAGTGCACTTAAAAAACCTACTTAACAGGACTGCTTAGATTCCACTCCTGCTAAACATACACACGCTTTGTAGCAGCTTGCGTTTATGCGTTTGTGAGATAGTGAAAGCTCAGATCTCTTGTCTATGTTCAGTTTTTATAGAAGCTGCCAGGATAGTCCCTGAAACAACAGTAGTGATACACATCTGTGTGTCAGACATCCAATTTGTCACCAGTTTCTCCCAATATCTGTCAGAGAGCAAGACCTAAATCCAGTTGACTGGAGCTCAGCTAAGATCTGATATAAGTGACTTTGATAGATCAAATGGTCGAAGAACTTGGTGGAGTCTGAATAGACATAATCTGTTCATCCCTTTTGAATCAGTCTGCCGTCTTCCAAGTCTTGCTCATCTCTGCAGCTGTTGCAGTGGTCAGAAACAAAAGGGGATTTTTTGCCATTGTGTCGGCAAGAGATTGCCTAGGGTGAAAACAATTGCAGATCTTGCCTCAGTCATCCATGCTTGCAGTCACTTCCGTCTTCAGCGGTTGCAGTGATCTGTATGTGCAGGCTTTAATTAAAAATCATTGGGAACAGGTTAGCTGGAGAGACTCACGTTACCGGCCTTTACTGTCTTTTCATCCTCCTGCCTCTCCTTATCTGTCACCTCTCCACCATGATGTTTTTATTTCAGCTTTTATTAGTATACTAAGCTGTATGCCGCTTCAGCTGCAGCAGCAGTAGCCTCCAGAGTATGAAGGAATGGTCAACTGTGTCTAGTACCTGCTTCATCTGATTTCTCCTGTGCATCTCCAAGATGCCACTGGTAAAATTTCTCATCTTAATATATAGTGAGATGAAATGGACAAAGCACCCTGCTTTGGCATCCCATTGTCTTTAATCAGATGCCTCTTAAATGGTTGTTGAAATTTAGAGTGCAGCTGTCTACAAGTAGCTCAAATCGTAATGCTCTAGAAATGCATAATCAATATTCTCCAGAAGGCTATTATTCCACAAGTTAAATATATATTATTGAAACCTCCTTAGAAAATATGTATAAAGCCTGCCATTCCCACCAAGAAGATCATGTAGAAAGTATTTAGTTTTCTAGCTCATTGGATCAGATATGCAAATACCTATATTGAATTATGTTTCAAATGGTAAGTAACTGTTACAGAAATAGAGTATTTCAGGCCTCATATGAACCCACAATGTTGTGTTTGGAATTTCTTTAAATGTCTCCTGGTAAGAGCACCTAGGTCATTACTATCACTTGAGAAGTAACCAGCACTTCACTCTTGTTGATGAACCATTCACTAAACTGTTTGATTACTGACAGTAGGTTTTTTTTTTTTAAATTAAAATGCCTACCTGTTGTACTTATAGTATAAATAATTTCTTTGAATCGTCAGGTGAGTGCTGTTGAGTTAGAGCAAGTGAGGAAAATTGCAAAAACACGAATTACAGTCCCTGTCCTTAAGTGTATTTCAGTTTGCATTTTGATAGCAGTTTAGAAATGTTATCGCCTGTTTTGTCACAGACATAATTCACATCTTTCTTCAGGCACTGTAAACAAGAGAAATGGTTTAATGGCTCCATAAAAGGCACTCTGTGCTGATAGCTGAGATTAGACCCTTTAGTAATGGATTTTTGTGTGTTGGGGGAAGGGGAGGGCTTGCCAGAGGTAAATGTACTGGAAAAGAATCTTGGTGAGACTCTGATGTATCTGAAATGCCTGTTGTATTTCTATGTGTATTGGGAGATAGATTTAAAGTGTGACACTGTTGGCTTTATCAGTACAGGAGCCTTCTCTTCTTGTGTTTGAAATTTTACCAAGTACACCTCAATTGGGTCACCTCAATCAGTCTAGTACCTGGAGTGGCAGTGATATTAACTTAAATTCTTTTACATCTTTTCTCTTTTTATCTTGCTGTTAAGAAAATCAAATCCCCTCTATTCAAATATGTTCAAAAATCTCTCTAAGCTTACACTGCATATTAACAGTTTTGCCTCAATCATTCATAAAAATGAATGAGTTTATTTACGAAATTGGGTGCAGAGGGTGAATGTGGAAGGCAGTTCAGAAGCATGCAACAGAAATGTTTAGGGCATGGCTTACAGTGTCTTCCCAGTTACTTCCTTTTCTCCGCTGTTACACAAACTGCTTGAACTTAATACGTATAACTGTATTGTGATTGTAGGAGAGATCAGAGTTCACAAAGTTGCTGCTGTTAGTTTATTTTATACTGTATAGTAAATGATACTATAGAGTATATAGAGTCAAGATTGTCTGCTGTTGGCTGATGTCATTGAATTACCAGTAGTATTTAATGTCTTTTAAAAGTATGTTTAAATCAAGTCATCTTCAGAAAATGAAATGAGATTGTATTTTGTGTTCTGAGCAGAAATCTGAAATGTTAAAATTATAACTTTTTGCTCAAAGGAGAAAAAATTTGTGATTTCATGTAATTTATTCCTCATTTCTTCTTAATTTTGCATAATCGGCTCTTGAATTGAAAAGTATTTTGCACCATTGCTTTTATATTTGATGCGGTGCATTTCTGGGACTTTCTCAAAAGAAGTAATTCAGTTCCATATGTACAGAAGGTGGTTTGTTTCCTGTTTCTCAAGCTAGAAAGTATACAAATCAGTCTCCTCTGAGACAAACTGATTCATCCTTTAATTTCAGAGTTCTTAAACTGGGTGTTATTTTGAACAAAATGTTTGGGGACCAGGCTGTAGACAGATAGTGAAGGGGAACAACACTTCAAAATAAGGAGTAGCAAGTGTTACCGCGTGCTCTTGCACGTTCTGTGTGAGCTTACTCTGTGGCGGAATTATAGTTTTTTATAAAATCTAGGTCTGTGCATCAGCACAGTATATGTAACATGCAAGCCTTGTTATACTGCATATATAGACAGGTGTATTTATGCACAGAGAGTGTGCATACAGTAATGTATTCAACATTAATCAATTTGCTACAGACAGTAGCAGTGCTTCTGTGTGCCTTCTATCTGCATATTGGCTTCTGTGGCACTCCAGACAGAGTCTGCGGGTTGAGTCTGTTCTGACACTGCTAGACTTGACTTCCCCTGGTAGTTGAGATGAGTTGTTGAGGCCATCCATCTAAATACATGTTGTAAGATTGTTTGCCTTTCAGGTTCCAAGGTGGTTATCTGTAAGTAATCACTCGAGATGAAATCTTGGCCCTTGGTCACTTCTTAATAAATTGTTATTAAAGCAGAGTGCCCGTTACTTTAATAGGGTTGACTCTCTGTTCTGGGGGTTAAATAAAATGAATTTGCCATCAGGAAGAAAGAAGTTGAGAGGAGCCGGTTGTTTGAAATGTCATTTTGTTAATTTGGATGTGTTGGTAGCTTAGTATGCTGCACTAAAATTAGATTGTATAAATAAGCAACCTCAAAAGAAAGCTGAACAAAAATCTAACACAAAATCCAGCTTAGCAAAACAGTGGATGCTTAAAGTCTGTTGTAATAGGTGCACTGTAGAATGAGTGTCACACTAAAATGAAGAGCAGTGGGTGGAGGGTTTCAGTGGTGATCTAAGAATTGTTTTGAATGTTTGAAATTTTAATGTTGGAGTAAGTCTGTCCTCTTCAGCCACACTTAACAATGTGCTTTGAAAGGTCAAATAGCCTTCAAGAAAGCCTCCGCAAAATACAGTATTTTTCTGAGACTTTTTACCTTTTTGCTTCCAAAAGTGTACGCTTAAGGAGTTACAGATAACGCTTAACGTGGTGACTGTGTCAGGGGACTGCCGGAGGAAGGCTTTAAATTTTACAGCTACATTATGTTTCTGGCTGTACTTAAGATAAGGATCTAATATAAAATCACTTTGGACCGTAATGCTTTCCCTAAATGAAATGAAGGCGTTAACCTACTTGATTTGATCCATGTTACCCTAGCTTATAAAACTGTGAGGAAGGTGAGGTAAACTTTAATTAAAACTACAGCACAGTTGCCTTCTAGCACTGTGCCCTGCACCTTGCTAGGACTGTACAGTAAGCAAAATAAAATGTACCTCGCAGCCGAGGCAGCAGGCTGGAGCCGTGTTCAGTGAAAGTAATTTAATTAGTGTTGATCATGACTCCAGATGATGGTGATTTGATAAGGAATAATTTAGTACTTAACAGCCTTTTACATGCACCAACTCCATGTGGGAAGGTAAAGCAAATTGCACAAAATGAATGTGCTGCTTTCACTTGTGCCTGTGCCAGTGAGCTGGAAAACTGCCTGTTAGCAGACGTTCAGGCTCTCAGTGCTGTGATGAAATACCCAGCCAGTTCTCCACACAGGGATGTGGTGTGGGAGTCTCTGTACTCCCGTTATTTAAAAATAAATAAGGGAAGTAATTTTTCATAACAGATTAACTCTGAGGAAGTAGCAAAGTTAAAATAAAATAATAAAAAACGTAGAGCAGCATGTGGCCTTTGTGCAAATATGTGATACTGGCTTAAAAAAAGAGTCTTCTTGCAGTTATGTTTTAATTCTGTGATTCAAGTTAAAGAGATTGCCTACCTTTGCATCAGAACCACCATCCTAAACTTGTGACGCCATCATACACCTTAAATGTGCAGTGTGAATTATCTGACCAAGACATACAAGGACCGTTAGCAACAAAAGTTTACTAGCAAAAACCCAAACCAAACTATTGGATGTCAGCATGCTTTGCAATTAGGATGGAAAGCTGACTGGGCTGTGTTTTGCTGCATTACTGAATTTGAGAATCTTTATCCGAGAAATCTGTAAGGTCTTTATTTTAGTGCCAGTTCAGACAGTTTTTTTATTCAGAAAGAGTTCTTTGCTTCTTGCGACATTAAACCACTTTTCATCTGTGTTTATTAAATTACTGTGCTGTGTGTATGTATTTCTGTATATGCTTTACTCTCTGCTTTTCCTTTGTAATCTTTCTAGGTAATTGACTATTATCCACTAAATATAATAGCTGGATTGCAGTTTTAAAGACAACTCTTGTGAGTTTTGAAAAAATATATGGCAAAATAACATAGTGCTATCTTGCAGATGTCTTAGCTGAGAGGCAGTAGTAGAAATCATCATATAACAGGGTATGAGAGAACTGGTTTGTGAAAGTGTTCTCTGAATGTTGCCCAACCATGGGAAAAGCCGTGGTGAGAATATGGAATCCAGATCTTACAGATACTTACAAATCAGAGTTTATTGATTCTGATAGTCACTTCTTGGACAGCATTTCATTCACCTTTACCTCCCTTTGAAACATGCGTGTGTACACACATGCGTTAGTAACAGAAAACATTCGGTGTGTAACAAATTGTTTTTCCCAAGTTCAGGTGTGAGGGAAGGGACAAGATGCTACTAGACAGTATATAAAACTGGTCCAATTTTGCATTGAAGCTAATGGGCTGCTGCACACACATGTGTTTCCACAGAGGTGCAAGTGTCTGTGTCAGACTGGAGTGTGATGTTCAAACTACACTGTTTTGGTGACAGCATCAAAGATCAGTGGTAAAATTTTCTCTGAATCTAGGTTTCTCAGAATTAAAAAAACAACCTTATTTAATTTAAAACCTGAAGCCTGTGTTTTCAAACTGTCAAATACCTGTGTTTTAGTTCTTTGTCCTAGCCATTTACTGCAAATTTGTCTAGGTTAGGTGAGCTTTGAATTTTCTTCTGCTTCCATTTTGGTTAAGTTTGGCTAGTTGGGAAGTTGGCTGGCTTAAACTAATGTGCTGATTAACCTTATCTTTGGCCTTTTTCTTAATCCAGAGGAACTTCTAATTAATGCTGCATTTCTGTCATACTCCTTCTGGGTTTTTTTTTCCTTTTAAAAAAGTACATTTGATTTTTTTTCCCTTCAGTTTATGTCTGGATCACATTTGCTGTTGACTTTGGTGAGGCCACGATTTTATATTGTGTATTTTTGAGAAAAATTACTGAAATTGTCCCTTGTGTATTTTTTTCTGATGTTACTTATCATTAAAGGCGCATGTAGTCATCCAGTTTCATGAATTTCCCTGCAAATTTTCATGCATTTTGTAGGACAAAAAATATTACTGCTCAGATACCTGAAGCTGATCTGTAAGAAATTTATTTTGGACTTATTTGTGTGGCAGTCTTTGAAGTGAACTACTATTGCATTTATAGCTAAGTGCTACCTCAGTGATATTACTTAGAAACATTTGGTGCCTGGGAAGTATTTTGCCTCTGACGACATTTACAGTAGTTAAGCCAAATATAAGTGGGCTGTTATTTTCCTGCTAATGAGATGGGATCCTGGCCATCATTCTACTAAACAATAAAAGTGCTAATAGCCAATGCTAAGGATCTCTAGTGTCTATTTTTCAGTTGACACCCAAAGAAGTATTTCAAATGTTTGTTTCCTATATTGTTTTTTAGCATTACAATTGTTTAATTAATCATGTTTAATTAGCAGTGTCTAGCTTATTTGAGGAAGCTCATTGTTAATATTGTACTTGCGTTTTAATTACATTTTGTTTCTCTTTACAGTGGCTTTTCATGGTCTCCCTGTGAAAATCAAGAAGGAACCCCATAGCCCATGTTCAGAACTTGGCTCTACTTGCAGTCAAGAGCAACCATTCAAGTTCAGTTATGGGGAAAAGTGCCTGTACAATGTCAGGTAAAGTAATCAGGAGCACGTTTGCAGTGAGAACTACTGATTTAAATGAGGACTGATGGAGGAGTAATAAAACCATAATAGAGATTTTGTAAAAGTTACCTCTTCAGCAGATAACAAACTGATGAGATAGTGCATTTAGCTGATGAACACTGATGGAGTTGTTTACAGTTTATCAAACACTTACATAACAGTTTTAAAGCAGTATTTTTCATCAAAATATATATTCTCCCTTCCTTCTCCATGGGAGACAGAGGTTAAAAACCCAGGGTGCAAGCATGAAATAGAAGGAAAGAGTGTCTTTTTTTCTGAGTCGTGTTGAAAGTGCATTGCAATCATTAGGAAAAAGAGAGAGATGTGTAACAGGCAAGAGATTGGCAGGGCTGAGCAACACGTTAGATAACTGACAAGTTTTACAGATGTTATATTTGTGTATTCATGGGTGATTACAATTTAAAATAGTTTTTCATTAGGCTCTGCATCGTTATTATCTATTCAAAAGCAAGTTATCTTTGTTTATAGGCATAGGTGATAAAAGGTTTATTTATTTGTGGGGGTGGAGGGGCTTGATACTACTTTATCAAGCCAATAAATAGTTTCTTTATTGATGTTGTTTTGGTTTGCACTTATGAGTCTCTCCTTCCTTTCGTGTCAGCAGGGAAGAATTTCTTATTTGACATTTGAGTCTGTTTTAGAATGTTTCATCTAGCTTGTGAGTTTTTATCTCATCAATGTACTACCAAAGCTGTTAGTGCTTAAAACATTTGTATTTAACTTCTTGAATATGAAAGGGAAAAGAACAAAAAAGAAAAAAGAAAAAAGACTGATACCATTGACAGTCATAGAGGAGTGATTTTGATTTTTAAAAAGTCTAACTCATCCATTGATGGATTTGATGGGTACTAGAGGACCCCACAGAAGAAAGAATATAAGTTTGTGCCTACTATCTGCCTAATGTTTGCATTTCTGCTGTTCAGAAAGAGAAGTGATGAAAGTGTATTCAAGTCCTTTCCTGATTTGAGTCACCTAGGAAAACAGCATCTGTGTATTTGTAGGACCAGGTCTTTCTTTTTGAGAGGGGATGGTGGTGGAAAACCTGTCAAGAAAGTCTGCAGACAGCTTAGTGTGGGTAGCTGAGCCAACATACCATTGTTTTTCTGGGTCAGATCTCTTCTGTCCGTGTGTATTGGTTTACTGCCTCAGTCTGTAGTTTGTGCTAGCTCAAAAAAAAGTCTTGGTAGACACTGCCAGCTCTTCACGCTCTAGTCCAGGTGATTTTACTTTTATGTGTTTCGTATACTTCCTGTTAGAATGTCACTGTAAGATTGAATCCTTTAAAAATACAGTGCTGTGCCCCACAGAAGAAAACTGTGTTGAACCATTTGCCAGACTAAAACATTTTTTCTGTGCTCTTCACAATCTAAAGTAGAGTATTCTTTTACCCCAAACTGATTTGATAAGGTAATTGTAATAAAAAGCTTATAAATGTGAGACTTGTTTTTGTGGTTTTTGTTTTCTGGGTTGTTTTTCTGGATGTAGATGATTCATTTTTATTTTCAGATAAAATAACCTGACCTTCTTTACCCTTTGGCTTACTGATAGTGCCTATGATCAGAAGCCACAAGTGGGAATGAGGCCCTCCAACCCACCGACGCCATCCAGCACTCCAGTGTCACCACTGCACCATGCCTCCCCAAACTCAACTCAGACTCCTAAACCTGACCGGGTTTTCCCTACTCATCTTCCTCCATCCCAATCCATTCAAGACAACAGCTTCCCCATGGACCACAGGTAAAACATATGAGAAGCCCATACATAAGGTATTACAGTTGTGTCTGCCAGTCTGTTATATAGGCTTCCTGCCCACAGCTATTCCCTTTTGGGTTGGGGGACCAAGGTGAAAACCAGCAAGGTTCAGAGAATCAGAACTATGTGTGTTTTATGAAAGACTGGCACCCATCTTGACGCAGTTCAGTGCAAGTTCAAGTGCAAGTGTTGGCAGTGACAGAGTTTTAATTACCTGCAGCTTCTGTCTTTTGAGGGTGATTACAGGGTAGTAGATAATCTCATCTAGCCTTTCTTTACCACAACGGTAGGACCAGATGGTCTTTCAAGGTCGCTTCCAGCCTGGGCTATTCTGTGATTCACTTGAGGCTAGTAAGTCCTATAAGTTAATGAAGTCACTAGCAGGCATGATCAGGCTATAAATATCTGGCTTCTTGCTAAGGAGCTCACCTATCTAAGAGATAAGTAGCTGTGTTATGGTGTTACTGCTTCAGAATATTCTTTGGAAGGGTGGATCATTTTTCCAACTCTTTTGAAATACATTTCAAACCAAGATGCCAACGTAAACTGTGCTTAAATAACATTAGTCTGAGTAAAAGCCACAAGAGCTACAGACTAGAATTAAAGCTTAAACTGTCCTTAAGTCACCCTGGTTTGTTTTGATATGTTAAAAATCCCGCAACAACTGAATGTCTGTCTTTGTTCAGTTTTGGGAACTCAGTGGATTTTCCTGATTCTCGAGACCAAACGTTTGTGGAATTTTATTTGTCCTAACCTTTATTGCATGAACCTCTTTTTGTCTGCTGTGTTGTGTTGCTCTGAGCACTTAAAATTTTAGCTGTATGTAAAGAGATATGTATGTCCAGAAACTCATCCTAGCTCTTAAATTAGCAAATTAAGAAGCATCTGAGAAGAAAATAACATTTTTTTTCTGTGTGATTTGCATGCTTCTGTTCCAATAATGGCTGTTATCTCTGGGGATTTGTACAGATCACTTCTGAAGGAGATTGCTAAGGTTTATATTGCTGTTTTGTGCTCTGCTGAGTTAGTTTTAAATATCACCCGAAGTTCTCCACAAGCCCATCTGGCAGTGAAGAAACACTGCTATAGTCACCATCCTTTCCTCCTCCGTGGGTTGTGGTCTAACCACGCGGGCCCCTGTGAAGTGAGGCAGTGGTTTTGATTACAGGATGGTGGATAAATGTGTTTCTGTGTGTACATTAAAGTCAAGTTGTCAGGAGACTGAATTCTCCAGAAGCTAAATGGCTTCTATGTAGAGAGCAGCAATAAGATTTTTCAGATCAATTTTTTTGTTTTAGAGTAACTTGTAAAGAGAGTACTGAAGCTGCATGTTTGAGTGCTTCTAGAGACTTGTGTACACCTCAGTATATTTTTCTACACAGTCTTGTTTCAGCTGGAATAAAATTAATTTTCTTGCTAGTAACTGGTACAGTGCTGTATAGCTCTGCACAAGCTTTGTAGGCTCTTTATGTGACTTGCCCTCCCACCTGTCTTTGATATTCATGTTCTTTAGGGCATTTTGCACTTATGTTTCCCTTCTGTAGTAGAATATTGTGTGTTCTAGTAAAGTCCAAAATAGCTGACTTGGGGAAAAAAAAAAACAGTCTAATTTTTCTCTTTCTTAGAAGAAAGATGCAATGGTAGCAGAAGGGGTTTTTTACCCATTTACATATTTATTTTCAGTTTTCTTCCATCCAGTTGTTCGAAGAAAATGTGTACTTCATATTTTGGTGAAATCCAAATCACATCAGCTTACAAGGTGATAAGCTGCTACAATGAGTGTATTCAGAAAATGCTGTTTAAACAAATAACCTACCTACATGGCTTCATATATAAATCTATAACTCAAGGCATATTTCTTTGGAACGTGCATAGATAGCATAAGATAGTGTTAGTATCTAGAACATACAGCCCATACATCTTCATACAGGACATGAATATAGGAACGATAAGTGGTCCTAACAAGTACCAACAGGAATCAAAGCCACTTGTATAAACAAATGGCTTGATTCCATACAAAGCTTCCAGTACAACAAGTATTATTAACTTCCTTTGAGGCTTTGTGAGTGAGTCTGTTTCTTATTTTAACTTCAAGTTGCAATTTTCTGATTCACTCCTTGACAGTTCTTAATGATAATTTCTGCTTCTTTTTTTGGCTAATGAAAAAAGGAAAAGAGGGAAATGAATGCAGTGCCAGTCAGCCTAACTGTTTCATAATACATTTGAGTTTCTAAGTTTATTTTCTGCAGGTGTAGGTGGAATTGCAAAGCCCAATGCTATGGTGCAGTACTCTTTCTACTGAAAAATATAATATTTACAGCAGTGTCAAAAAGAAAAAAAAAAAATCTATTTTATCTCCACCACTACATTGTGATAGTTTCTATCTGTGCAGCTCCCAAAGTGTTCGTAATTAAGCTGTGACAGTAAATATTTTTTTTGTCAGACCAAGTTCACAGCAGTATTATGACAGATATTAGTAGCGTTTAAACCGTTTCAGAAACATGTACTACATCTGAGTTAATAGTCAAGGATAGTATTGCCTGTGTAATCAAACACCTGCATTCTTCTTCAGTTACCCACTTTTCTCCAAGAGAATGTCTGCTTTTGCTTGTGTGAGCCACAATCATTTCAAATCCCAAGTACAGGAAGCTGGTGAACGATTAGTTCTTGATGTTTTGTAGTGTGACAGTGAGAAGCTTGCAGAGAAAAGCACAAATTTCATTCCTTTTTTTTTTTTTTAAGTATGTCTTCGTGATGAGTGCTGTTGCATCTGCTGTGGATTAGTGCCTACTGAAGAGTGTTTGGGAGTAGTGAATTTGCAATGTGGCTTGTACAGGTGACTTCTTACATGTAGCAATGGCCAAGGGATATCATAGAATCATAGGATGGTAGTGATTGAAAGGGGATGGAAAAAGTTAAGGCAGGAGGAGACTTCTTAGTGAAAATTTGCACCCTCTCCTTTTTCTGGGGTGCTTACATTCCCTTCCCATTAGAGGTGGCATGTGGTGCCAGCCTTACAGGTAGATCTCCCACAGCACTATCCCCAAGAGGACAGAATTCTAGACTTGTACAAGGAAGTGATTCCAGATGTTATAACAGACGATATTCTTTAGTCAAAATATTAGAGTTTGTTGTGGTCAGAATGATTTCTATGTAATAGTAAGAATACAAGTAACATATCACTAGTACTGAGGAAAGAACAGAGAACTCTACCTAAGCCTCCTTCATATTAGGAGGTAGGTAGGATGTCAATTGTTGTACTGGTTTGAAGCTGATGCATTTCCTGTTTGCTTCTTCTGTTGAGAGAAGATATTGAAAGCAGGGAGGACTGTGATGGGGACAGGTCTTAGAAGTGGTATTAATACGTGAGATTTTTTTGTTTCTTTGCCTATTGCTGTTTTATGATCCTGATGGGTGCACTTGACATGATCATAAGTAAAATATTTGCTACTGAGAAAGTGATAACGGCCACTAATCATGATCAGTGAAGAACTTTGGGAAATGGAATGTAGCTCAAATCCTTTACTTGACTTCTCTAACTTGTGTCCTAGGTTTCGCCGCCAGCTCTCTGAGCCTTGCAATTCTTTTCCACCTTTGCCTGCAATGCCAAGGGAAGGACGTCCGATATATCAGCGCCAGATGTCTGAGCCGAACATCCCTTTTCCGCCTCAAGGTTTTAAGCAGGAGTACCATGATCCAGTTTATGAACACAATGCCATGGTTGGCAGTGCAGCCAGTCAAAATTTCCCCACTCCTCTGATGATTAAACAGGAACCTAGAGATTTTGCATATGATTCAGGTAGGTGAGATTCTTCTTCTGTTCTACATAGTACAGTAATAATTGAGCCCAAGGCAGTGCTGTTGATGTTTTGATTGGATGAATTGAAACTTACTCTTTCGGCTTGCAAGACTCTTGAAGTAATCTATGTCTGAGATAACTTACAAAGTAGTAAGATTGCTACATAGTACTGTGTGACTCTTGCCAACATTACTTGCTCTGTAAAAGATTTCATTTTCCAGAACTCCGTGTCCAAGAAGTGCACAGGTTATAGAAGCCAGTGAAGAGAAAATCATAGGTCCAAAATTGAGCTTTGTTTGAGAGGGGGCTTGTTCTGTACTATCTCATCTCTGACCTCTAAATTTGTGTGCTCCATTTTATGAGCTCTTCATCTGTCTGCCACAAATAGAGGACTCTTCCTCCTCTTGCTTGCACTACTTTAAATCAGGAGTAACTCCACTGAAGTGAGGTTTATACAGCTATAAAACCAATGAGGGAGAAGAATCAGCCAAATTGGTGTCAGCTTCTCAGTTTGTGCATACTGCTGTGTTCTGTGGAGGTACATCATCTGTGATGCCAGGTTGCTGATGTAGACAATACGCTGTTGCTATTAATAATGTTTATTATATGAGTGTGCTTATAGGGCAACTGGAATGTAGCCTTATTGCTCTATAAACAGTACAAAACAGAGGAGGTGGTAACAGAGTCCGCTCTCAATAGCTTCTGGTCAAAATAGAAAAGATAATCAATAGAAGTACGTGAACAATAGGTAGGCAATAGAAAGGATTAAAACATGAATCAAAGGAATAACATTCTAAATGTTCTTCTAAATGCCATGATTTAGGTATAATATTTATATTATACTTGGGAAAAGACAGAGAATTAGGGAAGCAAAAAAGAGTTTAGTAATGTACCGAGTAACAAGGAGAAGGAAGCTTTAAGTGTGGTATGGAGTTCAGCTGAGATTAAAACAACATGGAGTGGGCTAGGTAGGGTAAAATGTTGATGAATATGGAGCCAAGAAAATACAATCAAAACGTGTTTTCAGTTTTGATGTAAGTAATTTCTGCAACTTGTACACATGCACACTGAATTGGGCTGGGGGAATGGATGGCCCTGTCTGATTTCAGTCTGATTTTTCTCTCTTCTTCTGGGTGCTCCAGTATCTGTGGTGCTTTCCTATTGGTTCTCTGTCTGGCTTGATGCTTTTGTAATTTATTTCCCAAAGGCTACATGGCAGCTGAGTTGAGATCTCCTTTGAAAGCTTCACCCATGACAATCCATCAATTTGATCTAGTGGAGAACAGCTTTTTTATTGTCTTTTCTGTAGTTAACGTCATCTATTTAGTGAGATACTTGGTGGTATCTTAACGTAAAGTGCTTGTTTTAGAGTTGATCTCGATGTTAGAACAGTTGAATTTGGAAAGTAGAGCTGCTGTCTTCTTACTTATTCTTGGCAAGCAAAGAACCAATCTGTAGGTAAATTTGAGTTAGGTCTTTACAGAAAGGAGGCCTGTATAGAGAGAAGACCAAGGGTGAAATGTTTCTCAAAAATGAAATATAAGAGAAGAAGAAAACGACTTCAGATTACAAGGAGCAGGTCTAGCAACCTTTTCATTGATGAAGGTTCTGAGATGTGTGGCCTTGGCAGTTATGTATCTTTAGTCCAACAGAGCAGCATGGGCGAGACTGTCGGCATAGTTAATGTGGCAATGGATAATAAATGGGGGACTGCAGCTTCAGGCACTGCCGGTCTCTTGCAACCCTCAGAAGCACCGTTATCATCCTGCTAAATTAAAAGCTGAAAGAAGGCCCTATTTAGCTAGGAAATGGGATCTCCTTATTGCATAGTTATTTCAAATTTGGGTTGGCTGCTAGCATTCGTCTTTCTTTGGAATATTTTTTTAATGGAAAAAAGCAGGACATTTTATTCTGAAAGGAAGATGTGCAAACTTGTATGCAGTCCTGTCACACTTTCTTTTTTTTCCCTGCAAGAGCAACATTCCACTTTATAGTAATGTCATTCAAGCAAAATTGTTGTTTCTGTTGTAGATGAAAAATTAGTTTTTAAAAATGTAGTAGCTGTGTAACCAGTAGTCATGAAAATTTAATCTGTTGGTATCAGGAAGTACTTTTATTGGCCTCAGAATCACTGCATTTAAGTTGACACATCTGTACACTCCATAAATTGCAGTCAACAACTGTGGTCTGTTGATATTTTGTCTTGTTACCATCTGTTCTCTAGAAATCATAATTTTCCACCCTTGCTAAGAGTACATTAAATAACCCCTTAGGAAACATAATGTATTTGTCACTGAATCATTGATTTCATTTTTCACCTAAGGATGTTCATGGAAGGAAGAATGCCAGAGTGAAATGTCTTTTTTTGCATGTCAGACAAGAATATAGAAATGTGTTTTAAAAGTTCATTATAATACACCAAGATGTTTCTTTTGGGATGTTTGTGAAAGAGCCTCGTAAAAGTTCATTGCTTTTG
The DNA here is from genome assembly GCA_013401255.1 of Urocolius indicus. Taxonomy (NCBI): domain Eukaryota; kingdom Metazoa; phylum Chordata; class Aves; order Coliiformes; family Coliidae; genus Urocolius; species Urocolius indicus. The sequence continues at coordinate 23,904 of WBNH01010886.1, read as the reverse complement.
TGCACTATACTTTTATACTTTGTGGGAAGCTGGTGAATGAAAAGCATTATTATGGAATGATTATAACTCTATTAAAACATGACATTAATTATGACATGGGAAATGGCAGATCAATTAGTTGTAATTGTAATTGCAGGTATGCAATTTCTACTGCAGAATGTGTGAGATAATGGAAAAAGAAAAATGTCAACAGAGGAGCTCTTCCTTATCCATCCATACTTGTAGAAGTCACAGTGCACCATACATGTTCAGTCCTTATTTTCTGCCTTTTTTTTTTTTCTTTTTTGTTTTCTTGGCTGTCAGTCAGATATATCTAGTACTTGTGGCTGTTATGTAGCAACTTTTAAGATCAAATATGCAGCCAGGGACATAAGGAGCTTTGAACTTTTGCATCATTAATGAATATACTCCAGAAGGCTTACCAAGGTCTTTGTTTACAAGGGCTAACAGTGAGCATTCCCATACAGTTAGCACTGCTAGAATTCAGTTCATATGTTCAGATACTTAAAAGAAAGGCCAAACTTGAGATACCTTATCTATTCTGAGCTTTATTTTTAAGCAGGATCTTTGCAGGCTTGATCATTCCTACTTAAGATATTGTATTTGCAAATAGCTATGTGTATATGAATTTAGTTTTAAGTAATGTTTAAAATTATTTTAAAGTAATATTTTGGGGTTTTTTCCATTTAAAATATTATGTTATTTTGATTGAAAAGTTCCTTTGTGGCTGTGTATTTGGAAACTTTGAAATTTGTTGCACAGTGGTATTAGATGCAAGTAGAGGAATTGCTGCTTACGTGTACTTTTTACTGATTGCCAGGAATTTTACATGTTGAAATCCAGTCAGTCTTTCCTGAGCAGGTTAGAGGAACTAATTAGCAAGGCTGTTCTCACAGTTACATTTCTGGGTAGCATCACAATTGATACACTTGAATGAACCTTAGAAAATTTGGATTCTCTCCCTCTCACTGCTAAAGTTTTCTTCCAGGAAGAAGTTTTCTTTACATCACTTAAAGAATTATCCAGATAGAATTATTAGCTTCCTTCTCTTGCTTTCTAGATTGCTCATTTCTTTAATTCCTGATGCATCACAAAAAATAAATACCTTGTGTTGACATATAAGAATGGATTGGGAGCTGCTCCTCTGTTGAGTGTTAAGTGACAGCAGAGTTAAGTGACAGCAGAGATGTGCATTAGATATAGATATAGGTATATCTACATATACACCTGTATATTTTGTGTACCCAGTTAAGACTGGATAATTTTAAAAGATCATGATGTATTACATATGTTCAAAATCTAGCTCCTAGGGACGGACTTTGTGTTTCTAGGCCGGGAAGTATGGGAACATCAGTTTAGGGTCCCTGTGTAAGCACTGCAAAAATAAAAAAAAATTGGCAGAAGGGTTGTGAATACTTTGGAAAACTTCATTAGGACAGGAATGTGCTTTGTTGGGGCTTAAAATTGACTATTCAGCTGTATTAATCTTGAGGTCATCTTTTCCTTTCTTGAAGTGTTCTGCCTCGTTAAGTACACAACTTCCAGCCTCTGTAACAAATGAAGCAGGAGCTCCACCTGCAAAGCTGTTTACAGCATCTCTCTCCCTCACCCAAACAGTTTTGACCTGTGCACTCAAGAGACAAGAGTGCCAAAGCAAAAAGGTGTATCATACTTCATTTGCAACAAAGGAGTTGTGTCAAGGTTGCACAGGAAGCTTTAATTGTGAAACTTCTTAACCTCCTAAGTTTGCCCTTACAGGTACAGGATGTTGTTAGCATTCTGCCATCCATATTATAAATGTCTATTTACCTAATGACTGGAAATAGAATAAAAAGCAAGAGTACTTAAAAATACCTGATGCAATGTTTTCTGGAAAGCAAATCAATGCAAGTTAACGTGGAAAAAGATCCTTAGTAGGACATTCTTCCCCAGACGTCAGCTGACATGTCGTTACATTTGAGAGTTTGCAGAACAGCATGAGGGATTCTCTTGAATTAAAAATTTCAAGAGGAAAAAAATACATTGGAAGTATATTTATTTGCAAATTGGTTTGTTGTTTCGGGTTTTATTTTTAAGCAACAGTGGGGATATTCTGTTGTGCTTCTTGAAAGTAAAGTTTAGATGTTTGGAGATGCTAGTATGAAGGAAAATAGGAAATCTTAGCTGTGAGTCAGAGCTGGCACAGCTTTGCTTTTTACAGGATATTCTCTAGTGTAGTGACCTGGGAAGTATTTAAAATGACACAACTCACGAAGCTTCTACTATTGTATTTAATTACATTGTCTAATTTTTGTACAGTGCATTGAAAACGTAAAGCACTATGAGAGTGCTAAGTATTAGTATTACAATTATTCCCCTGTGAGGTTATTTCACAGACTAATAGACTTCACAGTTAAGAAATATTTCTTGATCGTAAGCCTAAATTTTTCCTTTGATCAGTTCCATTCGCTTGCTTATAGCTCCAAGTCTTCGGCTCATCCTAAACAATTCCATGGTATTAATATACCACCTCTAAATCTCTGTAGACAGTTTGCATGTATACTCTTAGTCTGTCTGTATGACTGGTTGCTGAGATCTTGTTTTATAAATCCTCCAGCTGCTTAATCTTTTCCTTTTTTCTTTTTTTTTTTTGATCAAGCTGCAAATATGTGCAGAATTTTTGAGCGTAGTCTTATAAAATATTCTGTGAAAACAGAACCAACTCCATCCTTTTCTTGGCTATGGTGCTGCAGTACATGCTTCTCAAAGCTGCATCTCCTTATGGCCTTAAAGAAATTCTTTTACACAGCTGTACAGTTTTTATCAATGAAAATCCAGCTGGAGTAAAGGCAGGAGGGGGTGAAGGGTTTTGCCCTTGAATTCAGTGGATTTTAGAAGTCTTCCCTCCTCATTTTTGGTTTCGCATTTTTTCCTGACTCTCACTTCTGTGGTTTAAAATATTTCACTATCCTTTTTTTCGGGAGCTTGTCTTTGCAATGTTGCACTTTGTACTTGCTCTTAAAACTCATAAACACAAGTCTGCTGTTTGGATGGCATCACAGTAGAAAATAAGAGCATCTGAGGGGGAAACTTGGGAAATCTATGCTTTAGAAGATTGAAGGGTGGAATTTGAACTTTTCTCTTGCTTCCCCATCTGTCTGATTTCATCTATTTACTAATTCTATCTGGAAGAAATCTGCAGTTAGAATAGAGTTAATTTTGTTGGATTATCTTCATGAACAAAGGTGAACCTGAATACCAAGTTAGTGTTGTGAGCAAGTAGACAAGACATCATGCATCTATTTTTCCTTTCAAAGCAGATAATAGAATCTGAAAAACCGTCCTACAGTCCCTGTTTTTCAAAGAAACGGATAAATATCCTCTAAATCTACAGTTACAGTAAGTGGCACAGGCTAATGATTTGATTTGAGGATTGAGAGCGCAGTCTGGATTTACTCTTTGTGCATTAATGCAGGTCAAATGGACACAGGCTGCATTTTTAATCAGTAATGGAAGGCTGAAGCCTACCTTAAACCAATCACATCAGCCTTACCCAAGACTGATTGATCCCGAGAGACTGAGCCTTGTGAGCATAGCTTTTATATGAATGGACTCTGTGCAGCCTGAAGTTTCATTCATAAAATGGATGCTGAAGGGGAAAAAAAAAAAAAAAAAAAGCAACCCAACCCACACAGGCCAAACCCTGGAATGTCCATTTATGTGGAGCTGAAGGGTGTAGTGTTCCCTCAGCTGCTGCTTTTGCCAGTTGCCTTAAAGTAATGATTAATGCTCCTTGGCCCTGCCTGCCTGAAACCTGACACCATTTATGGCCTTGGTGTGTTTCTAATGTATAGTGAATGAGAAGGCTACATTCTCAAATCAGAAACATAAACAGGAACTGGTTGGTCTGAATTCCATTCAAATATGTCACTTCAGCCGTGCAGTATTTGTCCAACTTCGATTTTACAGGCAGGGGATGGGGTGGGGGAGAAAAAACAACACAGACATTTTTTGCAGTAAGATTACCAACAAAAGGAGTGAGGGAGAGAGAGAAAATTACTGCTGGCTTTTGTTAAATTCAAAGGGAAGCAATGTTGAAAATACGTTTTACAGTTACTGAGGTTAATAAAAGCAAATACATGATTTTAAATATGCTCAAAAGATCAGCTCCATGTGGAATTTCAATTCAGAGCTGAATGTATGAGCCTTTGTTTTCCTGTTCTGCTGTATAAAAAGTTACACATCGCCTAGACAGGCTGTTGACATCTGGTCTCAGAAAATGCATTAGATGTTGTCATAGATCTAAAAACCAAAGTTGTGGAAAGGAAGCTGTTTGCTTAAGGGTTTTGGTTTTTTTTTTCTCTGTATGTGTATAATAATTCCACTTAGACAAGAGCTGGTGAGGCCAAATCTACTTCTCCGGTAGTTTTTGTCAAGTGAGGTGTAGGAAATTAAACCTGAAAAAATTTAATTAGCTGTTTTTTAAAAGGCAGTGTATGTGTAACTATGAGTGCACATACTTATGTACTTTTGGTTTTGGTGTTTTTTTTCCTTAGTTGCTGGTACGAAGGCTAGTGACAGACAAAATGATGAACAAAGTGTTCCATTCTGAGTGTTTTTAAACCGCATAATAATTTGGGAAAAGAGCACTTAATTTTGAGGTTGATTTTTAGGTAAGATAGTGACTTTATTTTCACTCATGTAAATTCAGTGCACCTACGTTTTTCATGCTGAACCTAGGTAATGAAACAATAAATGCTGAATTCTATATTGCCAGGATTTTAGGACTCTGTTGTAATTACACAGCTTCTGAGGGGATAGTGCTTTTAAAGGTGAATGAATTGAAACCTGTTACACCAGCATTTGATTTGTGAAATATGCTTAAGCAATACCTGTACAGGGAGACTGTCATGGATTCTAATATTTCTACCTGAGTGTCTCTTTTTGGATAGACATTGTTTCAATCTGTTCTGCACGTTTACGAAATCATAGGTTTCATGATCAAAAAGAATCATTTGATACTTCTTACAAAACACAGATCATGCAGTGTTCTTAATGATGCCGTGTGCCACATAAACCTCGTGTTGTGATCTAGTTTGAAGAATTACCTTTCTTACCCACAAAGCCCCATCTCTTTTACAGTGATTTGAGTATTCCTCTTCAGCCTTGAGCTGGTCAGAGCTTCTTGGAGTTAGTAAACCAGCTGCTTTGCACCAGGATGCTAAATGTGTTTCACTGGTGGATGAAACACTTCTTTGTAAGCAGTCTGTCAGTTCTCTTGGAAATCCATGAGCAGAAAAGTTACTTCTGGGGTGACTGTGATGCTTTAAGTTTGAGGCCAAAAGTGTGATGTGTTCTAGATTAAATGCTTTATTTTTTAAAGGTTGCCTTTGTCTCTGCATTTGGTAAAAGTCTCTCCCTCTCCACCAGACACCTCTCCATGTACCAGGGAGATGCTTGTATTGCTCAAGTAAGCACTTCACGAAGCTCTGCGAGGCACCAAAGGGAGAACTGGTGTGTTCAGTGTGTGTAGCACAGGGTCATGCTGACATGTGTGAATGACACGAAGGGAAAGAATCTGTTATCTGCTATATTTCTTGTCTATGGGAAGACAAATGGCATAACACATTTGAGTCTTTTTGTATAGATATACCAACTCTGAATTGCTGAAATAAGAGCCAAAACCCATGTAATTACTTTCAGACCAAAAGGACAATTGAGGAGGATATGGTGTAAGTTACAGGAATGGCTGTAGCCAATGGAATCCCTCCAAATTTTGGGGGAACAACTCCTTTTAGGAACTGTTCTAATGACTCAGTTGGTAATAAAGTGTAAATCTGAGAAGTTGATGTGCAAACAGTAAGAAGGTTCCAATTTTAGTGTCTTTATTTTGTTTTATATCTGTGAGTAAGTAGGCAAGTTCCCCTGAGTTGCCATGCAGAGACCAAGGCCAGGCAGGTAGCTCAACTTCACTCACTTCAACTCTTTCAGGTTGTACACACTTTGCAAGCATCGGTCTCCATGCCTCTCTCTCTGCACATACACATATGGAATATAATACCTCTGGATCACAGTGTGCTTTGTCACGTGCACGTGAGCCTCCGAATCCTCAGATGATGTTGATAAAGCGAACTAAAAAGTAATTCAGAGTTAGAGTGTAATGTATCAATGTGTCCTTTAGTTAGGAAGGTTATGTAAGGTCAGAAAGAGGAAAGACCAACAAATGTATCTTGTTTCAGGTTTCAGCTTTGCTCTGCTTCATTCAGGAGAAGACAGTCAGTCACTTCGTCCTGTTGCCTGAAAAGGCTTCGTTTTCCCTGTGTCTCACTTGGATAGGGACACGAGCTGAAATTCTGTTTGTTCCTGTGAGGATGTGATTGTGGTCCTTGTGTCTGAAAAACAATAGGAAAAGATGATTTAAGGATGCTCTACCTGCTTTGAGTTATATGGGGCTGAGACAACCTAACCCTTAAAGTTCTGATCTGGCAATTAATTTGAAATACTTCCTTACCAAGGAACCACTCAAGTGTCTTAGTTGATAAATGAAACCTAGAACCTATGCCTGCTAAATTCAGTAGCAGATTTTTCTTATCCCGTGGAAGTCTGTTCATGCTTTTTCTGCTTTGATGTATTTTGATTAAGGCACAGCAAAGCTTATTTCAAGTACTTTTCTCTGTGGCAGTCCTAGATGAGAAGGCATTTCTGCAGTGTCTAGATGGCACATAATTTTATAACAACACTTACTGGGGAAAAAAATTTCAAACCAACATGATATAAGGCAATATGCATTGTTTTAAGATGACTGCTATGTTGCTGTTGGCAAGAAGAGCAGTGACAAATGACGTCTAGGCATTCCAAATGAATAATAAAAGATAAATTAATTTTTTGATGTCTCCATATTTTTAGTTAGTTTGTTGTTTTTTTTTTTTTTAAAGAGACTCTTCCGTTCTTGAGATGATATAACTTTACAGTGTAAGTTACTTCATGAAAAGTAACATTTTTAATTTAACTATGTTAACATATTAACATAGCATTGAAATAAGCATCTTGTGTGTCTTAAGTTCAGACACATTTTTCTTTAAAGACTAAAAATTGCTAAAAGGTCATAATCTCAAATGTTTGAATGCTGCCCTGAATGTATTTTATGCCTACCTCTGTCTTATTTGTTGTCTTGAAAAAATGCTTCAAGGAGAAGAAAACATATAATTGCTCTGTAATTTCTACACTAAAATGTTTTCTTTTGAAGTAGCTCCGCTTAGCTTGTAAAAATACTTTTGGGTCTTAGTTAAGCATTTAGTACAATTTAAAACTGCAATGCTAAATTTGATTGGTTGGACTTTTTATTAGATAAGGTAGAAATGAAAGCAGCAGGCAATTTAATTAGCAGTAATTTTTCTGGGCAAGTCATTACTTTGATGAACTTCAGAGCAATGTTTATGGCTCCTAATTAACCATGTTAGTCATTTGATTGAATAATCACTTTGGAAATGTTTCTACAATTTGATTAGAGTCTGACCCACTCTGATAGTCATAAATTAACTGATACCACTTTAGGATAACAAGACTGTAGTTACTTTGCAAGAAATAAGCTCTTCCTTTATGTATTTTTTGCTCCTCTGTGGACTGTTTAAGCACAAGCTAACCAGAAGATTAAGTAATGCTGGTACAAACAGTGCTTGCCTTAAAAAGACACCAGATGTTAATTATAATTGACTTAGGAGCATGGGAGATAAACCTCTAAATTGTCTAAGAACACAAACTTCTTGGATGCGTGCATATTTCTTTATTCTGTATACTCTGTTGTATCACTTTGCAAGAGTGGAGTTCATGAGTCAAAAAGGGTTTTGCTGCCAATACAAGTGAATTTTTACCTAAAATAGAAAATAGCATCTGTTTCAGTTCTACAACTTCCTCTTTCTTACATAGATTTTTCCATTCTGCTTAAAATTCAATCTACTTGGTAACATGAGTGATTCCTTGCAGGTGACCCACTACTTATAGCCTTGCCTTCTAGTCTGCAGAGCTATACTTAACTTGGGTGATCACTGAGTCACGGATTCCTGTGGATATTCAGAATATGCCTGAGACATTAGAGATTCTCGAGGCCTGAGAAGGCAGTCACTTGAGTGTTTCATCAAGAGGAGGTAATGAAGAGGTCAGCACAGGCGCACGAGAGGGACTGTGGACTGTTAGAGGAATCTTATTATTACTGCCCTGTGTTTCGCTTGTTTTGTGAAGTCAGTGTAAAACCTCGTTTTCTTATCCTGCCAAATCTTTGATACTCATCACTAGTCAGTCAACAGTGAAATTTGGAATCACAGTCTGAAAGAGTCTGTAGGCAGTGTTGGAAAAATAATGTCTGCTCTTTCGACCTCTGTTTGCATCTCCTAAAGAGTTACAAGTTACTGATAACAGATTGCATAGCTTAGGGTAGGAGTTTATCACAAGATCAAATAGACGTTGTTAAGCAAGACTTTTCATATCCAAGAAATGGGTTAAACATGGTCTAGAAGGGCAAACATTTATGGTGTATTTCTGTTCAGAAGTCCCTATGCACAGAATGTAGCTACTTGAGAACAGTGCAAAACACGGGTAAAAAAAAAAGACATTTAAAGAACACCATTTTCATTACTTTTGTTTAGTTTTTCTCATTCTGCTTGCAGATTAGAGGTGGGGAATGGCAAAAAGAGAAATGTCTGCATTGATTAGAATGTGCATACTAATTTCTTCTTTTGAGGAGCATTTGTTTTTGTTTAGAGGTGTAGAGGTGGAAGGTGGAATTCATGCACCTGAATTAATTATAATTGTATTAATGTAGAGTCTAAAAGTCTCTGATATGATTGGCAGGCTTTCCAGTGTAATTGCTTAAACATGTTAGGTAAAAATAGTTACAAAGATAGATTTACAAGCACAGGGTTTAAAATACTCATAATTTTTCCATGGAATTTTTGATCTGTGAATGGTCTGAAGTGTAGTTGTCATGGGAGTCAGCTTTTAGCAAAGTTGATTACAGTAAGGGTTTGAGTTCAAGTGCCTATGTTCGATGGGATCTGTGATCTTCACATTACAATTTTCTTCTCTGACATACCTTGAGTGTGTTGCTCTGAAATGCTGTGTGTTGGCAGATTCCCCCTCGCTCTAACTTGCATCCTTTTTGTTGCTCTTCTGCCTGCAGCCTGTCTCATTGATAACCTGCACACTTTTAATTCCAGTCATTTGACTAGCATTGTCATCTTCTTCTTTCAGAAGTGCCTAGCTGCCATTCCATTTACATGAGGCAAGAAGGCTTCCTGGCTCACCCAAACAGAACAGAAGTTAAGTTTTCTATTATGTATCATTTTTTTAATGAGAAAAAGGTGAAAAATGAAAAAGCCTGTAAGGATTGGGATTCACTGGTTATTTCTGCTGCTGGGAAGACTCACATTGTCTTTCTTCCCCTTCCTAGTCTTGAGTTTCTGATGCAGTGATTTTTTTTTTTAACTTCTTTTAGTGCCACGGGTTGTTCAGGATAGAAGCAATTTTATTATGAGTTTACTCAGTTTGCTTTCAAGGCATCTAGCAGTTGAAAGGAAGAGACGCTTAAAAATCTGTCTTATTTTGCCCATTCTACTCAAGTGATATTTCCCAGGCTATTGGTGTGACAGGCTCAGTTAACTGTAACCTATTATATACTTTAAATTCAGTGAAAGTTTTTGGCTTTTCAGGGTTTTTTTAATAATGTCTGCAATGTTTTGGTGCTGCTTAGGCTAAACATGTACAGCCATGTGACACATACAAAACTCTCAGTGACTTCAGTAAGGAAGAGCTTAGATTATAGTGAAGATTAATACTTCTGAATAAAAGCACTTATATGTATTAAAAATAAGAAGACCAAGAGAACTAAGAAAAAATGGCCACTGAAGGAGATTGTACACTCATCTCTCCTGCTTTGGTTTATCTTTCTTGTCAATATATGATCTGTTTGTTTGTTTGTTTGGGGTTTATTTGTTTTTCTTACAAATGGGCAAATTTCATGGACATGAGGGAAATTGGTTTTGAGATTAATGAGAATTTGGACAGATGTATGAATCAAAGTCCTGTAACAAGACTTAATTCACAAGTGGAAAGACCCAACTGGAAAGATTACAAATCTGGCTAAAAGCCTACTGCTTCTGGGGTGGAATAAAGGCAGAAAATAGAAATAAAAGATAGTGTTTAACAAGAAAGGTCAAACAGGAGATGGCAATGTGTAACAATTTTGGTATGTGAAATTGTATGAAATATAGAGGCTTCATAAGGGCAGTGAAAGACATCAGGGGAAAATCAAAGACTCATAGAATCAGTTAGGTTGGAAAAAATTTTTACAGATCATCAAGTCCAACTGTTAACCCATCACTGCAAAGTCCACCACTAAGCTATGTGTCTAAGCATCACATCCACATGTCTTTTAAGTATATCCAAGGTACTTAACCACAACAAAGAATCCACAGACTGTAGGGCTAGGGTCAACAGATTTGAATTTTAATCACAGCACAGATAGGGGAAAACCAATTTTAGCCATGTTATACACTCCTAAGTACTTGGAGGTGGTAAAATTGTTATGAATGATACAGGAAAAACAGTGATGTTATATAAATATTTGTTTTCTGTGTTTGGAAATCAGTCAACATGGTTTTATGGGATACAGGTCATGACAAACCTGATTCTATTCTTTGCTGAGATTAGAAGTTTGACTGATAAAGATACTTGTATCTTATAGTTAGACTTTTTATGGCATTCAGTTTGCCACTGCATTACATACTGATTAAGAAGTTAGCACAAAACAATATCAATAAAGTACACATTAAATACATTAAGACCTGGCCAACTGACAAATTTAAAAGTGGCTGACAGTATGCAATCATCTCTGAATGGATTGTTTCTGTTACAGTTCTGTAGGAACTGATATCAGGAGTGTTGTTATTCAACATTCTCAGTAAAGATACAGAGCAAAGTTAATAGGTAACTTTATGGCACAAATATAGGCAGAGTGGTAAATAATGGGCAGGACAGGGCAGTCACACAAAGCACTTTAGATTATTTGGTAATTTGGGCACATGAGACAAACCAGGTTTTTAGTATGCAGAATGTAGATCAGGCCTATGAAACTGAGAACCAGTATATTGGAAAAAGGATTTTGAGATGGATTTCCTTCTCCTATGCCTCGCAACAGGAAACCAGCTCAACCAAACATTGCAACGGTATAGCAAAAAGGCCTTCTGTAGCATTTGCATTCAAAAAGAGGGTTACAGGGATACAGAGGAGTAGGAGATGTTTTGTCTCGCCAAGTAGCACCGGTGAGACTGATACTGGCATGAAATACAATTATAGTTAAGCAAAACATTGATATAATACTGAAAAGTGTGTGCAGAAGAGAATGCTGGAAGGAATGCAGTGTCACAGAATGTCTTTTAACAACAAAAAAATAATATTACAGAATTATTTTAATTGGAAGAAACATCAAGGGGGAAGTGACTTCTGTGAGTGCGAGGAGGAAATACCAAGAAGAACTTTCTTACTCTTGCAGTGGGAAGATCTGCAGCAACTAATGGTTAAAAGTAAAAGCCATGCTAGTTCAAACAGGAAATGAGAAAAACATTTTGGAACAAATCATAGAGAAAAATGGGTGCTTTTTCATTTTTGCAGGTGGAGATTAACAGTCTTTTGGGAATGCACACATTAATTAAACATCCCTGTACTGAGGCCAAAATGTTACGATTGGGTGGTGTGTAAAGGATGTGGGATATTAATCTGATTCCTCTGTGACTTAGTGTTCTCTCTGGCATTAAGCCTATGATCTCTTCTTTGTCCATGTATCTTTTATATAAACATCTCTTTCTCTTTAACTTACAGGCTGTATGTATGAAAAGGGACCTAGACAGTTTTATGATGACACTTGTGTTGTTCCAGAGAAGTTTGACGGTATGTATGACACATCTCTCTCTCTTCTTGTGTGGGGAGTTGGAAAAGGAAGAGATGAGGGACTTCGCTGATCAAAAAAGGCTCAGTAACATCCCAATTTAGGATTCCTTTAACACACCATTTGCAGTGCTCCCAACCAAAGCTGACCTTTGTCTCTTGAAACCAAAGTCTTCTCTTCAATAGGAAGTCGTTCAACTTTTGCCAGTGAAAGATGCTGTATCCAGAATTGCAGCAGAGGAGCTCAGTTCCTGTTGAGAAGTAATAGGAGGATTTCCGTTGCACTGATGATCACATACTGCTCGTTGTTTGAGATTTAATGAAAGCTGTTCTTATAAGAAACAAAAAACTGGAGAAAGCAGCTTTGGTTTTACTGAGGATTAAGCCTCTTGTCTCACTGTCTGAGGTGATGAATAGTGGGGAGTGAGTGTTTGTGTCAATGTATTTGCACTAGGTTAAACATTGTACTAATGATTTATTTTTCAGTGGGATTGATAACAAATCAATGATCTTTTTACAACACTAGCCATTACAACAGATTTTTTTTTTCAAGAGGTATTCTGAGGTCAATTAGAATAGATAGTCAAAATTATCCTTGGTTACTCTGATGTAACATCAGTTTCCTGGTGTAACCCAGTTATTTCAGATTTATTTCATTATACACAAGGTAGATGGACTGAGTATTTCTTGATGGTGATTCTGTTAGTCTGCAACTTTGGGAAGTAATTTTGAGACCAATTACTTAGATTTGCTGGAGTACGTTCTTTGTGTTAGTGTATGTATGTCCAACTTTATTTTAGCAGGAAAGATTAGATACTTTCTCATAAACTTGTACCTCTCTGACTATAGCTAAAAGTAGAGATGGAGAAGTCTTGGGGTTTTTCTTCTGGTTTGTTTTGGGTTTTTTTCCTCCCTGAGAGTCACTTATATGTGGATTACAAAACCATTGCATGTCGAGCAGCACTTGTGTTTACTGAAGAAGGGGAGACTCTAAAATGAAAGTAACCTGAAGAATTACACGTTCATCAAATGAAGCATCACGTGCATTTCAGGATTAGTAAGGAGTAGCAAAAAACAGAGGACTTTAGTTAATGTTATACCTAACTGAAGATGGCTGAATCCAATATTGTGTTGTCACTGGGTTGACATGTGGTGTATTGGAAGTCTACTTCATAACCTGACTTTGGAATGTATGCTTATTTTGCCTTTGTAAAGCGCATCATGTCAGGTTCTTTTCTTCCCCTAAAATGATGATGAGGACTATTTTCAGTCCAAGTGGCAAATTCATATAGAAGAAGTAAAAGTTTGGAAATCCCTGTGTGCTTGCAGAGCAGGCAGTCTTCTGCTAGCTTCTGTAGCTGTCCATTGAGAAATCATGTAGTGTAGAAAACTGAGGTAATACAAATAGATGTGTTTATACTTGTGATGACTTTTGAGGAAAAAAATAGCAGATATGTCGTCATGTTTGGGCCACTAAAGCAAAAGTGGGATAAGCCCAGGACTAGTCTTGATATTTCAGAAGTAGATTCTCAGCTGCTTCATCTGAAATCAAAGATCAGCATAGGCAAAAAATCTGATCCTTTGTAATACTGCACTTGCTATTTGCACATTGCTCAGCTATCATTAAAAGAAAAAGTCAGTCCTTGAAAAAGGCCTTTCAGGACTGGAACTTGAATCTCACATAAACTAAAAAGCCTTCTGTTGATTTATTTGTTTTCCACAGCTATTGACTCAATTTTCTTTCCTGAGTACAAAAGGAAGTGCTCCATTTTTAATATTATTATTCTTACTTTCACTACACTAAGCTGTTCTGTAATGACCAACAGAGCATCCTAATGTTGTGGTTGAATGTAGAGTCCTGGCTTTCTGTTTTAAACAGGTCGCAGTGCTTATTGGGGGGGTACTGCTGTTCTGGTAGTTGAAATGAGGGCTTTTACCAGCATGTCAAGGATTGCTGTCATTGCGTGCAGAAATAAAAAATACTCACTGCTTCAGCATCAGACCTTTCAGCTGTTGTTTTCATGAGTTGTTGAGTATGAATGTGATTTAAAAATAACAGAGATACAGTATAGATGTAGCAGGATGGTTTTTCACTGACAGTTTGTGGAACAGCTAGAGCAATTTTTTTTTTTTTAAAGTTTCCTCTGGACTTGAAATTTTAGAAAATTTAGCTACTTTTCAGATGAATACAAATCTAATATGTAAATAGGAATATAAGTAATATGTGCTTATATGCAGGTCCATTATGCCACAGAAGAACTCAAATATATGTGGGATTTGCATACCTATACATAAAGCACATGCTGTTTAAGTCCAAGTCAAATACTTTGTCAAATTTTCCTTAGAAGCATTTGCATGCAAAAGAAGTTTCACTCAGCAGAGTTTGCAGCTTTATGAAGCATGCACTACACTTCCAAAACTGGAGCTTGTGCAAAGTATAGTCCCCAAATGCAGTTCTTCAGATGACAAGAGTCGCTTACGAAAATAGTTTATGCTCTTTCAGATAGAGGATATTGCAGAATGGTCTGCAAGTGGGATTTTTATGTATTGGAAGTAAATGGGGATAGGCTTAGAGAAGCTTCTGTAAATCATGACTGAATTTAGGTGCTACTTTAATTATATTCTAAGAGTCTACAATTAACAACAGATGGGAGAATGTTGCATTTGTAGTAAAATAATTCTTTCCCTCTGTTTCATTAACTGTAGCAATTGCTTTGACAGTTTATCTGACAAACCAGGTGATGATGCTTTTTGTGCATGGCTTATCTTAATATTAGTACTGTTCGGTATAGGTGATGTTAAGCAGGAGCCAGGAATGTACCGCGAGGGACCCACATATCAGCGGCGAGGCTCGCTTCAGCTTTGGCAGTTCTTGGTAGCTCTTCTTGATGACCCATCCAACTCTCACTTCATAGCGTGGACTGGCCGAGGCATGGAATTCAAGCTGATTGAGCCGGAGGAGGTGAGTTGGACAGACAGCATACCCTGACATCCACTGCCCTGTCTTACGAATGTACTAGTTCTCCTTTCAGACTTAGGCCTTGTTTTCCTTCAATATTTTGCTTCACTTTAGAAGGGTGACAGAAAGGACTGGCAAGGGAAGTGTTTCTGTTAGGACTGAGGTGTGGTTAAGCATAGACCTGATTCTTAGTCCCACAAAATAATAAAAATTATGCAAGTGCCAGAGTTACAGAATACTTGACATTAATTGTGGTGCCTGGATTTTTCAGAACCACTTCATAGGTGAAGCTGTGTTCCAAAATCTTTTGAAAACTTGTCCCTGAAAAGTCTTTCAACACCAAATATTGTCCACTGTGAAGATGCGTGAACTTAGAACTTTTAAGCTGTTGATGAGTGAAAGTTCCCAAGTCTAACAGAAGGCAAAGGAGGCTAAGATTGTTAGGCAGTAAAATTCCATCAAAATTATACACCCCTTCCCTCTTTTTAGAGTTGTCTTTAGAGTTATCATGCTTATCTATATCATTAGATTGTTTGGTGCATGCTTAGATCCTAGGCTTGTAAACACGTGCACAGCTCTCCTAAACCTTGAAGTACTCATGGGGCAGATGAAATTACTTTTGTTCATGAACATTTACCGAAGCATAACTTATTTCAGTTGTGTGATAATTTGGAATAATTTCAACATTTTATTACATAAACTTTTTGGAACTAGGTAACATTGTGTAATCCATCTTGTGTTCTAAACAGCCATGGAAACTGTTGTAAAATCTGGTGTGTGTGAATTTTATTATAATAGTTATGTAGATGATTTGATTAGGGTTGTCAAAAAGCAGTATCACTCTGGTCTACTTTTTCTGCCCCTTGGACAGAGTTGGGTAATAGAGGAGATGACAGCAAATTTTCTGTTAGGATCCCCTCTGAGTTAGAGCTGAGTGGGAAGGTTTGGGGCTGTGACAGTTCTTCTGTATTCCACCAGCTATTTCTACTGTTTGCTATCCATCTGCTGGCATAAGCAGTCCAAAAGCTCTCTTGCATTTATATTAACATCTTTTGTCAGCAGCCCTATGGGGATGATAGAGTAGTTGGGGGTGGTGACAGGACTAATGTCCCCTTCCTTTTCAACATGGCCTGACTGAAGGGCAGGTTGCTGCAAGGATCTGTGTACTGGCTCTCATTTGTCTGAGCATCCCTCGCAATAGTAACAGTCAACAGTGGCATATCGTGGCATTGTGCATCTGAGAATTTGACCACAGAACAGCCTTAGTCAATTTGATACCAAAACTTTGCTGGCAAGCCTGCAGCCTTAGCAAGATAGTCTACTTGGGCTTCGTAGTTTTATAACCTGGCCCAGAACAGAGAGAAGGCTTTTGTTTGATTTGAGTGAATGAGATATCTATTTTTTCCTCTCTGCCCCAGTCTCGGTGTCTTTTACCCTCTAGTTTTGTCTTGTCTTTAAGGTATGTCCAAAGTTTTTCAAGATTGAAGAGATTTATTGGAAAGTGGTTTTCAGCAGATGGTGCAAAAATTTTACAGATTTTATTAGCTAAGGAAAGGAAAGTATCAAAACAAACTCCTGAAGTTTCCTTATTGTGTAATTCCCTGAAGAACTGGATATTCTGATTTAAGTTAGCTAGCTCATCTGCTTGTCTGGCTATGTAGCAGTTGGCTTTGTGTTTTTTGATCAGCACTGCACCCAAGATCTGGAGGAGGTAGGCTACTTGAAATTTGCCTCACTCCTGTGTGCTCTTAAGGGAGTACAAAGGAGCCTAAATTGTTTTCATATGAATGTCAGGAATCTGACAAAAACTGTCGATTAAAATAAGAATAGCCTATGGGAAGTAATTCTGTGAAGATGCAGGCTTCTGTTTGTTGCCAAGTGTAAATGGAAGGGAAGTCAAAGAGCTTGTTGGTTCAGCTGTGGCAGGTTAAGATGTCAGTGAGATGACCTTTCCATCCCATCCTTTTGTGGAGGTTTATGCCCTTGTAGAGAGGGTGATGACAAAAATGAATATGTATCAGCTCCACAAGCATCATGGTTCATTCAAAATGTAGATAACTTTGAGCTGTGGAGGCTGAGAATTGGATGTAGGTCCATTTGTGTTGCCGTATCACAGGAACAGCAATCTTTAACAGGGAGGTGGAATGAAAGGCTAGAACCCTGGATCCCTTACACAGAGCAAGTCTTGGTAAGTACTGTGCAGCTCAGGGACAGGAAGACTTGCTTACCTAGACTACTTCTGGACCTGCTTGCGTTTTTAGGAATGTCAAAATACTACACAATACAGCATATTCTCAACTGTTATTTGGTTGTAGTTATCTTCTATGTGTATTACTATGTAAGACTGCTACATTGGGGACTTTTTGGACTCTGATTAGTAGAGCAAAAAAAATTAGGAGCAATGAACAGAGTGATGTAGGCAAGTGTTACAAAGATGAATAGGCAAATTAAGGTTAACACATCTCGGCCAAATCTACAGCTGGAATAAATTAACGTGATTGGAAGTATGTTTCAATACAACTGTAACATGTATACAACCTAGATATATAACAGATCCAGGATAATATCTGAACCTGAAAAGCTGCACCACTGAAAGGAAAGAATGTTTTCCAAAGAAATTTTTAAAATTACTATCCAGATAGAGATAGAAGTAACGGATTTTTCTGTTGTTATTTAGTCCTACTCTAATTCTCAGTGCTGCATGTCGACTATGGTTTGCATCAAAAGGCTTCAGACACCTATGGGAAAGTTTTGCAGAGGAGTTTGCAGGAAAGCTGCTTGACTACTCTCTCTTTTTTTCCAAACCCATATACTTAGGCACCTCTCAAACATTTTTATAAAATATGCTTTAAAGAGTTCATCAGCTATTACATTTTTTCCCCTCTGGTGACATGATAGTCATTTGTACAGCCAATAATTGAAATGTCACAAACAGCCGATTATAATTTCAGGTGGAGAATAAGCAGTTAAGTTCTTTAAACAAAAGGTCTCTTTGTCCAGAACTACCTTTGGCAATGAAACAGGAAGTGTAAAGGCAAGTAGAACTCGTAAGTCAGAGCAGAAGGCATATTGTTCTCTATGGAACGGCTTCACGAGTTGCTTGCGTCTCCCTTTGAATTATTATCATTTAAGGGAAATTATGCAACTGTGAAATTTCTGTCCTGTTCTTCATACTACCATATAGTTCTTTCAAGTGATTACTCTGCCTCCTTTGATAATTCAGTTTCTTTGCTGGACTAATATTTAAGAGTGGGAACTGGCTTTTGACTTGTATCTCCTAATAATCTCAACCTCACTGATATTCCAAGTGCACTGTGTATTAGTTCATGAACTAGGTGTGTATTCATGTGTGTTTAATATAACTTAGTCTTCTGACAGCAAGGAAAACACGGGGTTAATGCAATTATCCACAGTGTCAGTCTAAGGAAAAATTTTCATCTTTCATGAAAGTTTCTGGTGAAAAATCCTTTTTGTTGATAAATCCTTTTTGTCTATCATGGCTTTATTTTTTCACTGATTTTCATTATTAAAAACAACAACAAAAAACACCCAATCCTCCCACATTTGCAAATAAATGTCTGCTTCAAGTTTAATAGATGACTGTGTGTCCAGCTAAAAAAAAACAATAGTACATAGGAAATTCAGGTCATGGCAACCTTTTCTCTTGTGTTTATTTGTTGCACCTGCAGGGTTCCCCCTCCTCCATCCCGAAATAAGGGATGTGGTGATAAGATCTGCTTGTTAAATGCATTTAACAAATCAATGCTAATCCATTTTTGTGGCAGGTGGCACGTCGCTGGGGGATTCAGAAAAATAGGCCAGCTATGAACTATGATAAACTTAGCCGATCACTTCGCTATTATTATGAAAAGGGAATCATGCAAAAGGTGAGTGGTTAATTTTGTATTAAGTTTCACCAGAGTGTTGCATGTTAATTCATAAGTCAGTTTACAAGGACTACTTGTAACAGCATTGCTTGTGTAGGTTTTTCGTCTTTTTAGGCAAACACCAAGCTTTTTCACCTACCTGGTCCAGTATATGCACCAAGATATATCTTTTTTTTGCATGTAAAATATGTCTGTGGTTTTAGTTCACACAGTGCCTATAGGGCAAGAGATAATATTCAAAAATATTCAAAAGAGCTTCCTGCCACCTGGGAAACAGTAAAGTACACTACAGTATGAATAATGTCTTGATGATCTAAATAGCTGCCTAGCGCTTGGGTACTTTGGTAAGATCAAGCAAGATAGGGGAGAAAGATGATACCTATTAAGATACCAAATACTTTAAAATTTGACCAATAATGTTGTAATAATACAAACTTTTAAGTGAAATTTAATATTTTATAATAGGCTGGATTATGAAAAATATTTAATAATAATTTATATATAACAGTGTGGTCTTACTGGCAGTATTCAACCCATCCTTCACCTGTAGCTTGGTGATTTACATGCATGTTTTTAAGTCTTTCTGTGTAGTGCTATGTAGAGTGGCTGAGAAATAGGAGACCTGTCTGCCACAGCTACAAAACTGGCAGATATGATCAAAGATCATAACAAACACCTTGTGCTGTAAAACTTGTTCCATGTCTTTTCACATTATTTTTGTGACCTGTGATGACTAATGTTTTTAAACGTGGCATTTGCCAGTTCCAGGAATGGAAACAATGCTCTCAGCTCAAGTTACTGGGCAACTTTTCTAGTGGGTTTTGTCAAGTCTCAGTTTGGAGTTGCCTGCTGGAAGTTCTCTTGCTTCGATTATAGGATCATTGTAGTGCTCTGTCTTTTCACTATCCAGGAGTCAACTTGGACAACAATCTGGATGAGTATTTGCTTCTGGTGTTTCAGCAGCGCAGTGCTGTCACACAACTGCGTGTTGAGTCTTTGTGAAGTGTGCTGGAACCTGGGTCTGGTCAGGGAGAAGCAGAAAGGGAGGCTTGGTGGTGCTGGGTGGTGCTTTGGGCAGAGGAGTTCCTCTCCTCACACAGCTCAGCTGCGTTAGGCAAGCATGCCGGCACAGTTCAAAGCACAGTGGCAAGAATAAGTAGCAAAGAGTGAAACAAGCTGAAAAGGTGGGGATGAGAGTACTGTACAGCTGATAATGCTGCCCAACTCACACAGCTATTTTGTCTGGAAAGTTTACCAATACATTTGACAGCTATCTTGATACCTCTTAAACTGCTATTTCATTATCTACAATAATGTATTTAACACATTTTAGAAGCTAGCCTGGGCGCTCACTTTTCTGACATAGCAATGTTTGAGGTTTGCCTTGGGATCACCCTGTTTGTCCAGCTAGTGTATGTTAAAAACTAAGGGTTGTAGATCATAATGGGTTTCTTTACTGCAAGGTTTGTGTTCACAATTTCCTCCCTTTTAAGTTCAGCAATGATAACAGGTTATGCAAACTCTCAGTTTCTGAATGCAGCTTTCAGTCCTTCAAGCTTGCTAACATTAAATGGATGAAAAAAAATCTGCTGCAGATACAGACTTTACCAAAATTTTGCATAATTTGTAGAGTAAATAAGCTAAAAAGTTAAGGAGATGCTTCAGGACTGTTTTGCATACATATGAATAGAGTTAGGTTTGCAAAGTTTTGCTGCCTTCGTTCATTCTCTTCCAATGCAGCACTAGCTGGAGTTGTAAAAAGCAGACAGTATGATCTTCAGTTTAAAATAATAACTTTATTGTGAGCATGCAACGTGGTTCATATTTTTAAACATAGCTCTTTAAGTAAGGTGCTTGAGAAGACCCTACATTCACTTTTTTATTTATTTTAAAATAAGACAACAATTTTTTTTTCCCATTCTGTAACTGTTAGGAAGACAAAGTACAGACATTTAGTGTTGTTTCTGACTAAGTGAAAACTGTAGGATCTTTGCACAAATTGCCCCTCCATAAGCAAATCCAAATGTCCTAGCTTTGCATGAGCAATTGCTAAGTACATATTAGCCTACGTATTTGCTTACGCTGTCCCTGTACAATCAGCATACACTATAACTTAAGTGCTTTTATACATAAGTATGAATCAATCTGTGTAAAGTGAAATTGAGATCTCTATCATGCAATGTGATTCTTTTTTTCCACTTCGCACACAGAGTGTTGGACTTAATCATTTATTTTGCCACTGTAGTGACAATTTATTTACATTTTCCAAAAAGAACAGTTCCATTTGTGCTTAAGTGTAGGAAGCGATCGCAAACAAATGTTTGGAAGTAGAATACCTAGTCCATCTTCCAGCAGGATATCACGTGTGGCAAAATCAAGAGAGTTCTGGAGAGTCTGCTTCTGCAGATCCCTTGTTTTGTGAGGCTGTTGCCTTACGAGTTCTGCTGTACATTGTTAATTGCGTAACAAAGGTGAGTTCTTCACTGGACTATTGAATTTGCAGCTGCAAAACCACGAGGCCTTACGCTGCATCTTTTTCTCTCTTCTGTTGTCCTAAGGTGGCTGGAGAAAGATACGTCTACAAGTTTGTTTGCGACCCTGAAGCGCTTTTCTCCATGGCTTTTCCAGACAACCAGCGCCCTTTACTGAAGACTGACATGGAGCGTCACATCAATGAGGAGGACACTGTGCCTCTGTCTCACTTTGATGAGAGCATGGTCTACATGCAGGACGGTGGCTGCTGCAACACCCACCCCTATAATGAAGGCTACGTCTATTAACAATAGTGACAGTGAAGGGGGTGTTTTCCACCTCTCATGGGCTTCTCCTCTTTCAACAGACCCAGAGGAAAGCTGAATCAACTTCAGTTTGTTTTTTAAATAGTACACTAAAAGAGGCTTTTCCTGTTGCATTACTCCTATGGTCTGCCATGGACAGCGCACTTTATTTGAAAGGGGAGGGATGGAACCGAAGCGTTATTCTGTGTAACAGGAGGAAGAGGGCAAGTTTGGTTTTTACTTAAGTTTGGGGAGGGAACATACAGGTTTTAAGTACAAAAAAAGCTATATCATGTCTGTTTTGTTTCATATCAGCATAAGATATTGTACATTTTCTCTGGGTATCCATAGTACAGTTAATTCTCATTGTGCAAAATAACCACTTGATGATGATGATGTCAGCACAGCATGCATAGGGCATTTGTTTCTTGCCATTCTTGTCTTTTGCAGTTCTAAAAGAGAAGCGAAACATATATCACAGCATTTAATTTAGAAGCTTGCAGTGGCAGACCTTGCACCTTGCCTCTGAAAATAACCAGAGTTTTATCTTGATTGTTTTGTTTTCGATTTGGTTTTTTTTTGTTTTGTTTTATTTGGTATGGCCTCAAAAAGAATCTTTGTTTAATAACAGAGTGGCCATAAGTGCAGTGACCAAGCAGCAAAATACCTGACTTCAGACTGCAAGCTGCACGTGTATCTGGTGCCACGTTGCTATACATACATGGCCTGGGCTGTGGCTTAGACCTTTCAAGATCCATTTGAGGGTAGTAACTACATGTGGTAGGCTTTCTGATGATCATGTCAGCATTAAATACAGGATCATGATCAGGAGGGAGAAAACATTTTCTATCCTTCCATTTCCTTTGGTACATAAATACGTTATTTAATCAATAGGAATTAACTGTACTAAGTCACATATCTAATTATGCTGTTTAGACACAGCAAACACTCCTTGAGAAAAAATATCCAATACACTAAATAGGTACTTTAGTAATTTTTAGACACGGTACCCATTAATATGCATTTAAACCTTTTACTGCTGTGTTATGTTGATAACATATATAAATACTAGGTAATGCTAATGCTTCTGCTGCTGTCTTTTTCTGTAATATTCTCTTTGATGCTGAATTTACTATGACCATTTAGAAGCAATGCTGTAACTACAGGTAGCATTTCAGGACAAAATAGATGGCTTGAACCATTTATTGCTTAGAAGTTAGCTTACGCCATAGCTGTGCTATAAGCAGCTTTTACGCGCATCCACAAATGACTGGTAAGCTTCAGCTTGCTAAGGAAAGCTCTGCATAACCTTTTGTAATTTTTGGTGGAACGGAGACTTAGACAAACTCAAAGAATACCATGAAGTCACTGTATGACGTTGTAGTGCTGGCACTGATGTTACCAATCAATTTGTTTTGGACACTAAATGTAAATGTGATCAGATATGCTCGGAAGACAATTTAAATTTTGAGGGGGGTTTTTTTGTTGTTGTTTTTTTAAATAGTTTTATTTTTTGAGCAGGGTAATCTTGAACACAAGCCACACACACCAGTCTATACGTAAAACAAAAAAAAACAACAAAAAAAAAGCCCTGAAAAAAACCCCAAAGTTCTAAACATTTATGAGCACCTTTTCTGAAATACAATATTTCTTAACTTGAAGAGAGGGGGAGGGGGTAAGGTCTGGATTTGTTTTTGCTGTCCAGTGAAATTTAAATAGATGTTAAATGGAGTGCCTCAGTTTTCCTGTATGCCCAAAAAGAGGTAGGAAAATGAATGCATAACCGTAAAACTACAATAATTTTCATCATAATGAATGGATTTCAAAGACAATCCTAGATGGTGGGTTCATTTTCCATGCTCTGTCAGTTAAGACACTAGTTGCGCCATGAATATTTTAATATGTAATTAATAAAAAATAAGTAGTGGTCACTAGAATCCACAGGTACATAAAAACCCATTTGGGTGGGTATTTAATTTACTCCAGTCCATAAGGCAACATATTTTATGGGAGTGTATATATGCCTTAATATGTCTCCATGGCACTTAAATTTTCGGTCATTAACCTGAAATCAGAAGTCTAAAATTACAGAATTAGCAAAAAGGAAAACGGAAAAGGTTGACTGAGATTGTTTTAAAAAATGTGGTTTCCATTGACATAAGGTTGAAATGAAACATGCTTTGATGAAAAGTCCTTGGATTGGTTTTAGTTCTTTAATGTCAGTACAGAGTGCCTCTTGCCTGTGACAGGATGTTGGGTATTTGGGAAAGGGGTTGAACAAAAAAAGGAAAATGAAAAAAAAGGAAAAAAAAAAAGAGGGAAAAATGCATCAAATGTGTAATATTTAAGAAGAAATATATATATA
>WBNH01010885.1:0-135381 GCA_013401255.1 Urocolius indicus | reverse complement strand
GGCAAAGAAGGTATTCAGTAGCTTCACCTTCCCTGCATCCTCCATCTCCAGGGAACCCACCTTTTTCAGAAGCGGGCTCAAATTCTCCCTAATCTTCCTTTTGCTGTACATATACTTGAATATGGCCTTCTTATTCTTCTTTATTTCCCTTTCCAGCTTTAATTTCAAAAGGGCTTTAGCCTTCCTAGTTTCATTACCTACATGCACTGGCAATGTTCCTGTACTCTTGCAAAGTAACTAGGCTCTTTTTCTCCCTTCCATAGACATTTTTCTTCTCCTTGAGTTGCTCCAGTAGCTCCTTGTGTATCCTTGTGGATATACAGATCTCTTACCTTCTTGTTCTGGTTTTCTGCTTGTGGGGATACAATGATCTTGGGCTTGGAGAAAATGGCAATTAATATTAATCTGTAGTTTTCATTCTGTTCACACATCCTCTTTCCTTCTAACTGGCAATTTCAGCCATTACTTACAAAACTTCTGCCATGTCCAGGAACAAACATTAAGTAAAAAAATAATGCAACACCACTGATTATGCACATCAGCTCTGGACAGGATTCTGAGTGTGGTCACTGAAGATAAGTCAGACTAACCAAAGCCTGTAAGACTGTTAACAAGGAAATGCAACGTTCTTTATGCATAGCAATGGCATCACAGTATTGTTAATATAACAGTACAAACTTTAGTATTTGTGGTTAGCTAAAAATAACATGTGATTTCTTAAATTAATCTGTGAGGAGTTTTTGCATTACAAGCCTTCTCTACAATCCCAGTGAAGTAATGTCTCCACAATTTCTCTCAAGTTTCCATACCTCTCCTTTGGCTGTATACAAAGTGTCTGGACTCATGTCTAGTTCAACACAAATACCTGAGATATTCTAAGGCATCCTGTCTGGCCACCAATTGCCTCTCCTACTGGTGAAATCTGCTGGTCTTCTGCAGATGCTTCAAGTGCCACAGAAGGTCTTAAGCAGCATTAGTCATGTCTGCTTAGGCAACTCAGCCAAGTCCTTTACATTTTTGACCTTACCAACTTCACTTTTAATTACGTTGCTTAGTCCTTTCCCTACTTATTTTTCAGACTAATGCCTGGCAGAGCAAGTGAGCTGCCCAGGTTCTGTCTTGTACATTTGCTCCTTCAAGGCACTTTTTGTTGTTTATGCAAGCATAAACTCTAGGAAGAATTTGGAATAATCTGAAGAAGGAAATGCAGAACGATCACAGAATCAAAGACGGAAGGGAAGTAAAAGTTTTGGCATTCTGAATGAATCCTCTATTTTATACATTAAGAGATAACCAACTGTTCAGATTCTATGAGGCCCTGAAATCTGCCCATACAGTTTTTTGTTTTAAGGAACGAAGCAATGGCGGCAGTGCTACTTTTATCTGCTTGGATAGAATTATTGAATGAAAACTCTTCTTGAATTCATGTGGATCGAAAAATTATGAGAAAAAGATTCTCACTAAGGCCTTAAAAGACTGCTATAAAAATTCTTCCTCTTACTCCTTATAAGAGAAGAAAGTCTACAGTCAGAAATCTGACTTTGAATGCACCAGTTTTAGCAACCATGACTAGAGGTTGCTAGAGGCTGGTGAAGCAGGGTAATGATAGGTTTCCATGGTAACATGTAAGTTAGGGCAGAGACTGTGACTGCTTATGATTGCTTACAGTACTGTACTTTTAATATCCGTTCCTAATTCTCCATCCAGTTTTTAAATCAGCATGGCAGCACTTGCTAGTTTATACAGCAACTCAGTGTGCAAGGCAGTGGCAAATCAAGTCCCCAGCTACCAAACAACAACAATCTCTAAGCAATTACACCGCTGAATAAACTCAGGCTAACAGCAACAGGTCTGGTCACATCAATGTTTGTCCAAAGAGGACAATCCCAAGAAGCTTTTCGTGTGCAGCATTCAGTCAAAAGAATAATGAAGACTTTCAGTATACCCACTGTTGCGAAAACTGAATGTTATCAGTCTTGCCCTAAGAGGGTAAAATAGAATGATGAGAGATCCTGTTTCATGTTTGAGTTTATGATTTGCACCCAGAACAAAATACAATTGTAATTCTCTCTTGGTTGAAACGATACAGGGAGAATAAGCAAACAAAGCAATCTACAAAAAGCTCACAAATAAAAATTTACAGAACAAAACAAAAAAACTCATTTTCCAACTGAACACCAGTTTAAACACCAACTTAAACATACACCAAAAAAAGAAAAAAGCGCTTATATAAAAACATTGCTTGTATAGTTTAAAGTTTCTTGTTCTGATTTGTCCACTAACCCAAGAACAACTGAGATATGAAATGTATCAAGCAAGTGACAAAAGGGAGGTTTACTGCCTTTTAAACCACTGTAATCTGGATTCCAGGAAATTAATCTGCCCTGCTAAAGCCAAACTGCGTGCACTGTCTACTCCATCAGGGGAACAGGTTCCTTGCAAACAGAGCAGTGGCTTTTATAGAAGAAAACTAGTTTCTCTGTTCACAGTATCATATCCTTCAGTCCTTTTCCTAAAGTACAAATACTCTTACTGAAAACATAAGATTAACTACTATCATTGTCTTGGCAGCTCTTAATCCAGAGTTCACCAAGTGGTAGCAGTCCTCAAGACTTTGGCATACTTTAATGGACCAACAAGACAAACAAGCATTATTAGTTGCTCAGGTCTGCATAAGATAGCTATCCTCCACTTTCAGTTGAAAAAAATCTAAAAGCCACAAAGTATGTAATTGCTTTTTACTCCAGATCATGTATACAAAAAGAAGGGCCAGGAGAAAATATTTTAATGATACGGCAGAGCTCAGAGGCTTCAGCATTTCGCACATATTTCTATGATGGAGGCAATGCAGACTGCACATGCCGCAGACATCCATTTGTAGCTACTGGTATATCTAATTCCCCTCAAACTCACTACTGCAGCTGGTGCCATTACTGGCATCAAAAAGTAAAAACCAAAATCAGAATGTCTAATTGAATTGTCTGCAGAAAGGAAGCCTTTCATGCACTTAGCTTTGCAATCTTAAGAAAAGGAAAAAGTAAATCAGCAGTTGAGGAAAGAGACTGAAGTCTGAGAAAGTGGAAGGAAGCTACTGCATAAGAACTATTTGTAATTTGTTATCCGGTTTTAGGAGACAAAATAGAACTCCAATTTTCATTCCAAAAAGCCAAATTATAAACTATGTCCATCTGGATCCTAATTTAAGTGGCATTTTGTAGGAATGATGATCATTCACCTGCTCCAGTGGAAAATGATTGGATGTTTGGAGTAATCAATTAATCAATTAAGTTGAATTAACAGAAAAACAAACCAGATAGGTGATACAGATTACACAAATACAAGTGAGGAAGATACTGAAAAAGAAGCCTTTTTATTTTGAAGTAAAACAAAGTATTTAAATCCACCAAAACAACAAACATGCACTGTCCAGAGAATTCTGCATCATGCTACACCAGCAGAACAGGCCATGGGAATGTTACAATTTTCCTCACAACTCCAGTCAAAGAGACTGGAAAAAATATCGTCAAGCACCACACACATCCCACTTTGCAGGAATCTAGACAAGCCTTCACTGCACTAAGGCAATTTTCAATCAAGGGCTGAGTTTCAGCTCCCAAGTTGACCTCTGAATAAGCACACAATTTTCTGTACAACTGAACTGGGGACTAATGAGGTACAAAATGCTGTGCATCTTGAACTATTACTCAAAGAACAGGACAGCCCAGCTGAACCGAACTCTGTCACTAGGTTCAAGGGTGAACAGTTTCTGATCCTCTGAGGCACTCATTAACAGATGCAGACACGACAAAAAGATATGATAAACAGAAAGCAAAGGAATTCTTCTCTTACATTTAACTAAATAAAATCTTAAAAAAAAATCTGTTGTAGACTGCTTATATTTTCAAAGGGCGATACTGACAAGTTCTGACAAGTTTTTTTCTCAAACTGTAACACAAATACGTATATATTTAACCCTATGCACAAGTTTGACTGAAGTTTCTGTGACTATTGTCAGAGATGAAGCTTCACGTACACGTCATCACATGTAGAAATGGAGCTAGATATTAGAAAAGCTTTTTGCCTTTATTACTAAATTTCAGGAAATATCTATTATTCTGGGCAACATTGCTGTGATCCATGTTTCACCTTATATGTTTCCTCTAGCACCTGTAAAAAATTCCATCTTCTGTGCATGCAGCACAAACTTCCAGCTCACAAATATGAAGCACATTAAAATTACAGAGGCCATGACACTAACTTCCACTTGATAACAAAATAAAAGGAAAATGCCCTTGAACTGGAAAGAAATTAGCCCTCCAAGACAGGTATCTTGGGTCAAGCAGCTGGAACATGGGATACCAACCAAGATACAGGAGTATAAAATTCTTTATCGAGAGAGAGGACTCCTGTAAAAAGACATGTTCTCATTGTCTGTTTTCAAATTTCAAATGTTTCCCTTTCATTACTATAAACACAGGGGTTTATTTGATCCACATCCTCTCTTTTATCCACAAAGCTGGAGTTTTTAGTTCCAGTGAAGGTTCAGTATAAATATTGACCAAAGGCAAAAGAGAGAAGCCATTTTGAGAGATCTTTGAGAACAAGTAGTTCTGAGTCACTTCTTGAAAACAAGATGAACCAAAGACCAAGGAAGACTTCTCCCCATGGGCCTATCAGAGGAAGACCTACCTGTCTGTCGTGTTCTTTTGGGGTAGGTCTTGCTGCGACTTCTCTCAATGCACTGGTTAGGCCGTGGGAGCTGCACAGATAGGTCTCTGGTCATTTGCAAAGATGCCCTGCCACTTAAAAATACAAGAAAATAATGGGGAAAACACTTCGAAAAAAAATTATCAAGGAAACAGAAGATCTTTAGACCGAAAAAAATGAATGCAGTTTGGGCAGCAGGTTTTGTTAGCTATACACTTCTCATTCCAGCTCTGGTTCTTCTGCTCACTAGTACTACTTCGACTTTTGTTTTGAATCAATGATTGGCAGAATCATCAACATATCACGAAAACCTCTTCTGTTTTTTTCAAGAGGAGTCAAGAAACCAGAACAAAGTGCTGGTTTATTAGGAACAGGCTAAGGTAGTGAGACCTTTTGTAACAGTGAGTATTCTAACATATGACTTCCTTAAGTAACTTGAATACTTCCTTAACTTTTTCTGTAAGTTTTAATCTCAAGGAAACACATATTTAAGATTGTTCAGTTTCAGTTAGTACTTCTCTGATACATGGAATGACAATTTAAATAGCATGGGAAACCACATATGAAATAAACTGTAATAATGTACTCTCACTAGCACAGGTCCAAATGATAATAAAGTGAGTAGAAGTCCTGATTCCCATTTACAGTAAGGCTCTTCTATACTGCACAATTTAAATATTATTAGGTTTAAATAAATTTATGCTCATTTTAATGTTCCTTTCCATGTGACTAAGTAGAATATAGTGTTCACAACAAAAATGTAGAGCAGACCTCATATTTGTCATAAAAACTCCATGTTTTCCTCTAGAAACTTACTACACAGGAAAACTAAACATCATTGTTAACTCCCAGTTGCTTGAACACCTGTAGTTCAATGATTTTGAAGCAAAGATTACATCACAGTCATGCTGGGTTTTGACACTCAGTTTAATGAGATTTTTCTTTCCAAGTTAGTGACAAAACACTTCTGTTCCACTTTTAAGTTCTGCAACCATGACAGTCTTGCAAATTCCAGAAGCAGTTTTATCAAAACATCAGGGGATAAGACCTTCCACTTACAGGAATACCTCTATGTATTAACCAAGGCACCTGTTCTTTAGATAAGGAAACTGCTGTCTTGAAAACTGTCTGCCACCTAATGAAAAGTACCTGAAAGACATACGTTAAAAAAAAAAAAGCCAAAAAGGTAATATTATGGCCCCCACTCATACACAGCCAAAGAATGAGATTACAGGTTCTGCTTTGAGCTAATGATGTATATGATGTATATTGATACCCAACACTGTCACTGCTTTTGATGTTACAAGGAACCAAAGTCAAGGAGGGAAGACAGTCAAAGATGATGGATAAGCAAAAAGATGATCTTCAAAGAGATGACTGTTGCTCTAAATTCCAAAAAGAGTTATTCACCAATTGATTATCTATTTATCATTAACACAGTATAATCAATACAGTACAACAAGATGTTACAATCCACATTTACTAGAACATCCACTCAAGTCAGGGGAAGTCCTCAATCAATGTAGCAAAACAATTAATGCTTCAAACTAGAAGGGAAATATATACTTCAATGTTTTCTACACAAAACTAACATTATAAACATAACTATCAGTAATGACGATCATCCCAACATGCCAAGCTATATCACAGATCACCCTCAAATTTCATTAAAAAGGGAAGAGGAACTTAAATGCATCACCAAACACAGTTAATTGCTTCAGAGTAATTTTTTCAATTGTTTGGAAGGTCTTGGTGAGTACAAAGCTTTCTTTTCCCCATCACTAGTGCCCTGCTTGAATCTGCTGAAATGGCCCAGCAGAGGAAACTCAATGTAGTACTGTGGCAGGAATCCACTGAAGTCCTGTCCATCTTCACAGATGGGGTAATGTGGGTCAGGATCCAACTAGAAACCCAAAGGCAGTACAATCATTCTCCAACTATCCATAGTAAGGAGAAGTAGATTATGATAGATAATGTGATAACCCAAATAATCTGGATGATTATGAAATATGTTGGAGGAGATGGGACAGGAACACACCACTGATCCCGGCTAGAAGCCATCCAGATTCAGTCACACGAGCTGAGGCTCAGAAGTGACATAGTTGTCTCCATCAGCAACTCTTTTCTTACAAGCAGGATCTTGCATCCCAAGGTAACAATTGACTAGAAATTCTGACTGACTGAGGACAATTGTAACAGAGCTACTATTACTACTGCTATTAGTATCTACTACAGATACAAACTTGAATCCAGGAGCTGCTAGAGAAATTGTGGGTTATAGTTCTCTTGTTTGTAGAAACATCCTCATAAAACTCAGTGACAATGAACTACGTAACTAATGATTCTCAGCCACACTCATGTATTTCTTGAATGATGGTGGAAATACAGACAGGAAGGAGAGACACATAGACAAGCCAAAAATAAACCTAAAACAAACCCAGTATATTTGTAGACCATAGGAAAAAAAAATCTAGAATTTGCCATTATAGTAAACAAGTCCTTTCCACTCAGCAGCTTCAAAGTAACTACAAAAGATGAAAAACTATTTTCATTCCCTCTTGAACAACAGGGAAAATGAAAGGGTTCAGATGTGGTTTTGATTTGATGCTTTCCAGCCTTTATTTCAGGTTCACCGAGTACATAACTCGAAAGCAATTCTAAAAATCAGAACATAAATCATTTGTCTCAAAATTGGTCAGCCAATGTGACAGAACTGGATTTAAAATAGTGGTTGCAACTGTGAAATCAAGTGTCTTGCTCACTAAACTGTCATTTCAACAGACTTAAAAATACAAAGTCTTAATAAAACTCTGTAAACACTATTTGGTTTCTGATCTTCTACAATTTTAACTACATCCTATCTTCTCCTAACCCCTTGTGGGGGGGACCTTCAAGCCACTCTCCTTGTCACATCTTCCTTATCTGCCGTTTATGCTAAACTGTTTGCTTGGTTAACTCAGGCTAAAACTGACACCACGTGCTCCCTATATATATCCTTAGTCTGAAGTTTACTGTATCTTTCAAGGCTTGAAGCCTTGAATGCTTTTCCAGTTTTGACAGCTACTCAGGTCAGAAAACACAGTCCCATCTCCCTTCAGGTTTGCCCTTATTTTTATTTATAAATCAACAGCACTGCACCAGCAACTGTATGCTACAGGATTAGACATAACCGCTCAGATTAAAAACCCTTTAGGACATTAAGATCATGTCAGTACTTATAAGTACATTTTTAACTTAAAGCATTGTCAAAGCTGCTCTCACTTTCACTACGGGATACAGCAGGCCCTAGCAAACTGTATTTGTTCCAAAACTGCCAGAATCCCAAGGAGAGTTTTTTCAAATGGCCCCGATTCCTGCTTTGTCAGCAGAACTGCTCTGAGTCATGGCTTGGGCAGTGTTTTCCCTTCATTGGAAGAAAAGGGGAGAAACAAAGGAATGAGGAAGGATTTAATCAAAGTTTAAACAATGAAATAAATTCACCTGTACCGATGTTTATAACCTGTGGATCCAAACTTGCTGAATTTTCTTGACAGAAAGTTTGATTCATTCTCTGGCACTCTTTGAAAAATAAAAAGAAGAGAGTAAGTTAACCAAATGGGTCTCAATTACAGTTCCCTTTCCAAGAAAAGAAGATAAAGACAAACTTTAGCATCCAAAATAAATAGTTCATCTCTAGCTCGATCCAGATTTCTATGGGGTTGAAAGCTTTGCAAAGCCCCATGTTTATGCCCTCCTTTATTGACTACACACCTCTACTGCAGAGTCTACTGTAAACTACTGGCCTTTTGCTTAATATTTCACAGGAGCACACAAAAACATCATGCCACAGTAATAAGACCGCACATGGGATCCTGAGCATTTACAACATGCTCAAGCATCCCATTGACTAGTTCATAGCTAGATAACCTTGCACATTTTTTTAGTGCTTTTTCAGCAGCAAAAGAAAGCATTCTAAGATGTGTAATACTATAAAATTTATATATACTTCAATAAATAAGCAAAATATTACAGAAATTCAGTAAGTCTTTTTACAAGAAAACAAAATTTCTGGCACTGTAGGAAATGGGACTGTCTGAAATTCAAAGGCATCACTCAAGTAAATGCTGCTACAGAAAAACTAACAGTTAAATATATAAATGTATATGGCAGCTTGAATCCTGCCATATACATTTTGTGGATACTTCTGTATCCATAAAGCCTACTTTATGCAACATGAGATACAACTTCCAAAAGAATTCTAAGACAAAAAACCACATCAGCTTACCAAATTTCAAAATTTTTGTTTCACCTCATGGTAAGAAAAGGAAAGATGTCAGCTTTCAAGGGCATTTTATAACCAAGAGCAAGAAGGCGTTTCCAGGCAGCAAGCCTGTGTTACACCACTCTGTAGGTATAACAAAGTTCCTATTCAATTTAGGCCTCATTCCTTTCAGTAATGAAACCACTGTATCACTCACCTGAAAAACGTATGATGTTCTACACAGCATTTCCAAAGATGTTTGCATATAATCTTGTTACGTGCTTCAAAAAAGAAGGAAGTCTCATTGCACTGAAAACAAAACAAATTGATACAGGTATCATGAGGGATTCTGTCAGGGAAGGGAACCTTCATGTCCTGAACACAAGAACCAACCATCTCAAACCAGTGCACATAATCAGTGTGAAGAAAAGTAGGTTCTATGATTTTGTAGAATTCTTCATTTAAAAGAGGTTTCTTTTTGGTTTCTCATTATTTAAATCATTATTTTCAGGCAATGTATTTCTTAAACACAGAAAAGCAGAAGAGAATGATTACTGAAATACTTCTTTCATCCTTGTTCATAGATATCAGCTTTTTTCCTAATTAAAAAGCAATTTTTTTTCAAATATTATGTTTCTCATGTTTTCTGAAACTGCACTTCAGGTGACAAGCAAAAATATATTCCCAAGGCTCTGTTCAACAGTATATAAAAATACAAGAATTAGTGAAGACAAGAAACTCAAGATGTGTGACAAACTAATACAAAGCAACAACATTGAGGGAAAATGCAAAAAACATACATGTAGAGAAGAACTAAGGTAAACTAGAAATATAAAAGACAAAAGGAAGGATAATTTAAAATAAAGTTCACTTTAGTGTTATTCAAAATTCTAGGAATAAGGTCAAAGGTAAAAGCTATAAAAATAACCTTAAAATCTCTTCAGGAAAACAACAAAAAAAGAATATTCAAAGCTTAAAATCTAATCATTGGAAATTGGCAGTCAATGCAGCAGATATGACTAAAAGGCCAGGAGAGATCAAAGAGATGTCAGACATACACATACTATTAAATATTTTCATCAAACAAGAAAAAGCAACAGATACACCACATTGCTTGTTTCCCACAAGCTAAATGTTCAAATAAGTTCACATAACTGTCTACATGTCTGTCACCCAGTAAACGTAAGCATTCAGCTTTGTATCTGCGATTTGAACAAAAAATGAGCTGTCCCACCAACTGTAGTATGAAACCTCAAAAACTGGGAACAAAACTGAGTCCTAAACCCATTTTTTCCAATATGTGAGTTACAAAGTGGGTATGACTTGTATCACTTTCAGTAGCTGATTTTAGGAAAT
Source organism: Urocolius indicus (assembly GCA_013401255.1). Lineage (NCBI taxonomy): Eukaryota > Metazoa > Chordata > Aves > Coliiformes > Coliidae > Urocolius > Urocolius indicus. Next base: position 125,078 of record WBNH01010885.1, on the reverse strand, counting down.
GGATATCTTTGTGTTAGTTACACTTCCACAGTATAAGTGCATAAGTAAAGAATTCTGGCAAGTTTCTCCCATTGGTTGTTCACTTAATGAGGTATGGTGACCTGCAAACACCTTGCAAACTGTGAACTAATTCCATATGTTCTCTAGAATTCAAAATTTCACCTCTAACAAAAAGCAATTGTATCTCTATTAACAGCTGTCTGGCAACCTCACAAACTACCTGTTAAAGTGGCCTTTCTTCCACCTTGAAACAAATAAAATGACAAAACTTTTCACCTGTAGTTAGAGGAATTGCTATTTCGTTCTCTAACTAAAAAAAAAACACTAACAAATTGGAGACATACACACTAACTTATTTTCTCCCATGGATTATTTTAGTTATTTTAATGGCTGTCTGGAACAGTCTCACGGAATATCCAAGAAATTAAAATAATTCTCTACTCCTCGCCCAAAAGCACATTTTCCTATCTATGGCATTACAACAAGAAAGAGAAGTACAGTAAGACCTGGCCACTCAGAACACTGAAAACTGGAATTTATCTGAGATTGCTATGCATAGCATAAGATGTTTATACAGTAAATTAGTCCCACAAATATATTCCTACAGTTGATAGGGATCTTCATTTCTCTGCAGGATTCACAATGGGGTTAACTTGCAGTAAAAATAAGTTNATACCAGAATTTTCAGGAGTAACTGTATTGCTCTTTCTCCTCTGGCAACCAGAAATAAGAGTCTACTCACTGAAAGATCATACTGCATTTTTACATTTTTAAAAGTTTTGTCAAGGAGTTCTTTATTTGACATATAATAGAAACATAGCTTCAGATTTTATTATTTAATTTACATTACAATTTCTAGATTAGACTGTCATCTGATACGATTTCATTTAAACCCACACAACTAAAGCCACCAGTGCACTTTTAAAGAATAATATCAGATTAGAACTGTGGTACTGCAAACTTTATGCAATGTGATGAGTCAATTCAATTTCTTTTAGGAAAGAACTCAGTGACTCACTTTTAATATACAGGATCTTGTTCCTTCTTTGTCCACTCCTGATTTTTTACTTTTAGGCAAAGAATCCTCTGCTGCACTTAAATTTATTTAATTACATAATCTCAGTGGTGAGAGTTGAGTTGGGCAGGGAGAAAGGGAGGGATGGAGAGAAGCGAGGGGTGTTTTGGACTGTTTTTTAAAGAGATTTTTTAAAATAAGCTGTTTCTGCCCTATCTTACTATTAGCATAGTTCAAATGCCACTGGAATTCAGGGAAAGATTCCCATCAGTATAAAGGTTCTACTTGTCCATTTTTTTCTTCTTTTCTAAGATAAAGCTTTAGAATTTTCTCTCATAGTGAACAAATGACACACAACACATAAAGATCAGTAAACAATTAAAAGAGGGACAGTATAGCTATGTTGCCATACGATTGCAAGATCTGCCCAGGAAAGATGACAGATGACATCACCTGAAGACATTTTTTTCTAAGGTGGAAGAAAATTCATCTCTGCTAATTAGAAAAAGTTTTTATGATTAACTATGCACTGAAACATTTATAACTAGGCAGCAATATAAGGCATTCAGGAGGTGCCCTATAGTATAGCCCTAAAGAGGCAATCTAGGAACAAGTTATGGCATTCAAATCTGTAAAGTAAAACAACTGCCTAAAAATCAGAGGCCAACAAGTTTTTTATTAACACACTGAAGTTTAATTACTAGAATTTGAAGGAAAAATATCTATCTGAAAACTATCACCTCAGAATGGATGCTTGCAGCAATTCAAATAACATAGTTAAATGTTACTGAAGAGAGAGAAAGAGAGTCTAAACCATTTCTCTCCAAGGTATTTCACCAGCACTGAGGAGACAATTCATAATTCTTTTACCCTTTTTCACATTTTCTGGAAAGGATTCAGTAACTTACTGCAACTAAGTCCAATATGACACAGCATACAGCATATCTAGGTTTAAGGACCTCCTCCATTTCTATTTAAGGATTTTAAGGGTACTGTGATTAATCTCACAATTAATAAATGCGTATATAAAAACTAAGCAGTACTGAAGGCAGTACTTACAAGTTTAATCTCTTTCCTCTAATAGACTAAACAGATTTGCATAGGTAAGCAAGGATGACCTTACCTGTTAACACCATGAACTTTTGTTTCCAATAAAAGGCAACATTTTTAGTATCTTGAACAACTGCAATTTCTTACAAGTAGTGAGAGCTATATTTTTTAATCCCATTGGTCTTATATATCTGAACCAAAGGAAACAAAAAAACCCTGTTTTACTAGTGATTTATAGAATATCACAATTCCAAACTCATTCATTGTTCTTTGGTGCCTCATGAGCTACTCCCTGCTACCTGATGTTTTCAGAGTGCCCAGTGTACTAGAAGTGAGGCATTGTAAACTATTGAAGGCTCACTGCTTCCACAGAGGTCCTGGTTGTCTGCACACTGTGAAGATCTTTCTCCTTTGAACCAGCTTTAGTGTTTGCCTGCTCTTTCAGGAAGCCAATTGTTATTATCAAACTAGCAGAAAACCACTTATTTTCATAAGGTGCACTGCAAAGGGAGGGAGCAGCATGATATGGTCAGAGGTTGCAAAATGCCAGGTATAATACTTCCAGTTTCTAGTTGCTGAGCTGAAAAACAAAAAAAAACAGTGAGGACAAACATAAAATAAACCTCTCCTTTTAAATGTTTTATATGCTTGGACTTTAGACTCCAAAACATGCTAAAGCTCATACTGCCGTAACCTCAGCACCACTTTTACCCATAGGAGGAGTGGCAGACCAGTAGAGGGGATGCAGATAGCTTGACTATACTATAAGCTTATAAACAGCTAGGCACTCAAACATGTAGTCACAGCCGTTGTCTGTTTCATGTTGTCTCTGAAATCAGACAGAAGACTGAAGTGGCAGGGCCTTTGAGATCAGGGTAATTGGTACTGCACTCCAATAACCACTGAACTGAAAGACTGAAAGCACATTACTAAGGTCTTCAAAGGAGACAAGTCAGAGGGGACATTGGTCTACCAAATCACAAAATGCCTCTGGAACTGCTAGAGCTGACATACTAGTTCAGGAGTGCTCACGCTGCCCTTTGCTCTGCCACACCAATGTGATTACACAGCTTTCATGCTCAGAGCTGCTCCACACCCAGCTAGCTTGGTGCCCAGGCAGGACAATCTCAAGTCTGCCTGGAAGAGAATACACAGACTTCTTCCCTCTGTGGGATGAAAGAAGATCCCTGGTTTGTGCAGTTCATGGATTACTCCAGAGATAAGAGAACTATCAGTAGATTTACACCATTCTCTTGATCACTACACCTGTCCATAGACTAAAAATGCTTTGGAAACCTCTGATTCAGAGGAGGCTTTAGCTGCTGTAATTTGCCCTGTCAATCTAGGCTCAGAAAATGAAGAAAAACTCAAACCCAAAACTTCCATAGGAATTCTGCCAGCACACACACAACTCTTCCTAGTCACACTTAATATTAACACAGCATAAGGAGGGATCTTGCCCCTTAGAGGTACACTGCAGGTGTATGTAATACATGTGTATGTACTTGTTACAGAAGTATTAACACTAGCTCTGAAGCCACTGCTTCCCAACAGTATTCTTTGCCAGATTAGGCACATATCTGAATACTATCAGTTGTTAACTCCAATAGGAAATACTCTGTCTCTATGTATTTACATAATGCATTCCAATCATGACTTATGTAACAGACAATGTATTATTACTAGTTACACAAGGTCAATCTTTATTACATAAGCTTGGAATTAAAATTAATAATGCCATGCCAGTTTTCATAAAGCATGCCAAGATTGAAAGAAACATAAATGAGTCTGTAGCACCTTAGCAGCAATGAAATTAAGTTCATGTAGGAATTTTAATCCCTGTTCTCCTTCAAAAATGCATGACACTGAAGGTTTTGTTATCAAGCCTTGAACCAATCTGACGATCCTTGTAAGGTGGCTCAGAAAGTGGTTAAAAATGTCAAGTAAACCCCGAACCACCAAAATCATCCTAGAAAATAGATGTATTAAGACTACTTTGCTGCTCATCTCAACCCTTGACTACCACTCTGGCTTAAGGGGACACAAGTGTGAGTGATACAAAAGTAATTTGTAATTCTTAAGCCACAATAATGATTAAAATGCTGGTTTTGTTTGGAATTTAAATCTAAGCTAAATTAGACTTTAGAATGGGAAGAACATATCTTCAAATCCTGTTCAATCTTCCCAAGAAACTGTTAGAGCAATAAATACAATTAAAAGTTCTTGCCCAGAGCTTGTCACTCAAGCTGGCATATGGTGTGTGATAGAGCAAGAAGGGGTACAGCTAAACCATCTTATTAATATAATTGACAGACTTATGACACTTGTAAAAAGCATGCTAAAAATAAAGCACATTTCCAGGGTTTTCTGAGACTATTTAAAAGAACACAGAAATCTTGTGCTTAGATGAGTTTCAGCCACCAGCATGGAGAGCATTGTGCACTTTGGAATTGCCCTTAAGTTCCTCTAGCATGCATCAGCGGCTGGTATTGCTTCCGAAAAAAGTTTTAGCAAACTTCACCTTATGAATTCATCTGGGCTGGGCCTCTCCATCTGACTAAGCAAGACCGCAGAGGAAGGCGTGTAAAATGTATCAAATGTATCAATCCTTTTTAACTGCACAGTTTGGGGGTTTGTTCTGATTGAAACCTCAAATTTCAAAATCCCTTGAATCAAAAGTTTCAGAGTTCCAAAAGACCCTCGTCGTGTAACAAAAAAAAAAAAAAACAAAAAAAAAAAAACAACAATGAAAGCAAGTGTTTTGCACATTCAACGCTTTCTGGTTTGGTGAAAGAGAAACATGAAAAATAACAAGTACAGGTGCTTTGCATAAACTCTGTGAAGGAGTGAAGTAATTCACTTGCATGTTCAGACACAGTGCAACCAAAGTAAAAGGCACTGCTGCAAAGAACAGTACAGGGGTTGTGGAGAAGGGCACAAGAGTGCTCAGTACCTACCGGCAAAAAAGTTCCACATCTCACTCCTGCACATTATTATGTTTTCTTTCCCAGCTTACACTATCTATCAAAGTATGTTTTTCTCAGTTGTGTTCCATGTCCTTAGTTGAGAAAAAAATCTAGGAAGCAAACTGTGTTCTTCACAGGGAGAAAGCACAGGAGGTGCGCTGTGCACTCCTTCGATTACTCAGTGCCACACAGTGTATCCATCGTGATGAGAGTCTGTTTCCCTGCACTGGCAGGGGCACTTTGGCAGCCACCTGTGTTGCTGGACTGTTTCCAGCAAGGTTACTCAACAGACATCTATGCTACCAGGAATTGTGCACCAGTATCAGCTGGATCTCTTGGTTTTCTTAAAGGAAACTGCACAAAAGCAAACTTTTCTCATCCTGAAAAACTGTTTGCAATTGTTTGTCTTGTTCAGGTAATCCTTCTGTGCAGTCCTTACAGGGAAAGGGTTCCTAATTTCATGCTGATACTTTAGAGGTTTCACAGAAGCCTAACACATTTCTTGCTCAGAATCCACAGCATTTTGCTTATGAAGCATTTTGTTTATGAAGCAGCAATTGTAATAGGCTTAGGGAGAAAATATATAATACTAACAAACTTGTGAAAGATAAAACCACAATACCGATGATCATGCTTGCACACAACAGCAATAGGTATGCAGGAAAAATATAAAGAAGTTAAATACAAAGGAAATGTTCTCATGGAATAGATATGAAGACGTACAAGATATTACACCACAGAACATGAAGGATGAAGCACTTTATAATAACACAGTAAGCATAAATTCTTCTGCTCAGTAGATCATCAAGTTAAACAGAAGTGAAACAACGTAAACAACAAACTCAGTACACATAAATATGGCTGACACAGACACCCGGCAGTGTACTTTTTAAGTAGCCTAAGGGCATGGATCTGTACAGTTAAACTGCCATGTCTGACATCGGTTAAGGAAATCAGGTTGTCCACGTCCACCCCTTTAGTGGGAAGTACATACTCAAATTCTTTTGGTAGGCTTAAAAAACCCCTCAGACTAGTCCATCGAAAGCAACAACGAAGTTACCACGAGTGATCTTATGCAAGGCATTAGTAATACTTCATCAGTACTAAGAGCATCAACACCTTCATCTTGAAGAGCGGGTGTACCCACAAAAAGTGCCTGTCAATGTGAATAAAGGGAGCTACTGTGTGGAAATACAAAACAAAATCTATCCTGCATAGAGTTTTCACTACAATATGGAATATGTGATTCGCGCAAAGCACTGAGTATACACAGAAATAATCAGTTTTTCTGTTACATGATGTTAACTCATTCACTCTATGCCATAAAGCTCCATCTAAGCATTCATCCCCTGGGCCATGAAGTGGTATCTCAGGAGACACAATGAAGTAAAAACAGCATGTTTACTCTTCTATCATATACTGCAAACTCATGTGCCTCACAGAAGGACAAAGTCATAGCATTTATTCTAGAAATCGGAGGAATAAAAGAAATCTGTGAATTAAGTTTTCTAGGGGTATTGGAACATACAGACATAAATACACTGATCAGATTTCCCTTCTCTGGATGCAGAACAGCATAAATTGTTATGATGGATTTAATCCAGGGACTAGGCTACTGTTTACTTATTCCAATACATAATTTTGTTCAAAGCAATGTCACCAGAATGTTTTTAAAAAAAAGAAGAGGAAGATTTTTCTGAATAATTTTGGTCTTTTCTGATCTTGTTAGGATATGAAACACTGCAGAAATCCTTAAAATCTGAACTAATTGCAATAGAGATTTTCATGACGGTACACACCTTTGTACTTACTATTCTCTTAACAATTTCCTAAAACTACTTGTTGAGACTTGAAATTACCAAGTTCTGTCAAAGTCTTTGCCTTACAATCACAATAGTAAGTGTTCATCAGCCATCAACACTCACAGTCTCAACTTAAGCATGTTTTCCAAAGCTTCCAGCTTGTTAAACCTTTTCAATATCATGTGGTTCAGACAAAAACTATACAAATGTGGCATCAAATAGAAATTATGGCATTGCTTTAATGCAATTCACTCTAACTCAGACTTGGGACTTGTTTATACATGAAGAGGCCTTCACACTTCACATAAAATACTGAGAGTTTTCCCAACCTTTTCCCAGCTTTTCAACAACTCTTCACTTTCAACAAACGTACTGCCAGAAACAAACTTCCAGTAGGTCACAACGCCAAATAGAAACAAATCACTTGGGAGTAACAAAAGCAAAACTTGTCAATATCTCTGCAGAGGCATTACAAATGCTGCCCATGACAGAAGCAAGACAATCAGTCAGGGGTACGCTTACATTATCCAGAAAGTACAAAACATACCATAATGGAAAAATCATGGACAAGACTAATCACTGTGCAGATGATGAATAAAGATACATAGACAACCAGTAAAGGGCAATTCTGCCAGCAAGTTGGTACTTCTTCAAAACTATAAACTTTCAGTACTGATATTCCAAAGAGACCTGCTAAGTATTTTTAAAAAATAACTCAGCAAACTAAACTTGTAAGTCAACCAGATACCAAAAGTCACAAGGTGACTGTAACTATTTTTTTTATTACACTTTGTAATTTTCTCTACATCTCACTATTCTCCTTCACCTGCCCTACATGCCTCATAGGTGATAGGTATCCTTCTCTTTTTTCTACTAACTTAAAATCTCTTCTCTTGCTATCAACCTGTTATCCTTGCTCCACTGGAACCAACATTGTTTTCTCTCAAATGGCCTAACATCACAATGGAGTTCAACTTTGGCAATGCGTTTCGAGTTGTAGATTTAGTCTAGTTTAAAAGCACTATGCAACACCATCAAACAAGGCATTGCAGAAGTAGTCTAATTTAGGGAGCACAATGAAAAATGATAAAGATTTGTGACAAAATTTATACTTCGTTGCTCTTCTGCTAAAGTTCTCTCCCCTTGCCTGCGAAACATGGACAGAAAATCTTTCATTCTCCTCTTTCTTTAATAAACTGCAAGCACCATCAGGAACATATTACACTTGAGGACAGGTAATTTTCTTGCAGCAACCATCAATAAAATTAATTTCACTTTGACGGTTTCTTGCAGTAGATTTCAATATAATAAGATTTTGATGGACACACAAAATTTCCCACTTCATTAGAGCTGAGATTACGTTTGGGTTTTTTTCCTTCGAGGCTTAAATAAAAACTTACATCTTTTCCCAGGACTCTAAGTTCAAATTGTGTTTCCTTGAAGTGAACTTTCGTAATTCTAGGCCTGTAATATTAGAAAAAAAGACATAAAAAACTTTGTGAACCTTCAATTTAATTTATAGTAAAATATAAACTTGTATCTATTTACAGACAAAGACAAAAAGGAATTCATAGGTAGATTTTTTTCCCAGGTATGTACCTGGCATCAACGGAAGATCAGTAGTATTTAAACATTTTAACATAAGTTTAGTAAAAGGTCACTATATTTTTAGTACTTGGATTACCAAAGAACTACAAATCTATATAATTCAGGCAGATTATTGTATCAAAAAAGTATACATGGAATTCCTAATCTTTGCCTGAATAGATAGATAACACAAATCATAGGTTTTCATCTAACAACATTGTTACTGTTTTAGCACATACTGTACACTGAAATTATACATACCAGAAATATTTTCCTACTTGTTTTTTATTCTTGTAGACAACAACTCCTATAGGTGTCAATCCTAAGAAGTATTCAGATTTGTTTTCACCCTAGGAAACAAAAATGTATGTCATTCATATAATTGCAAGTTGTATCACTGTAGCAGTGAAGTCTAGTGAGAAAATCAGTATGATGACTGACTGGAACTTTTTCACTCTCTGTGGAAATGGGAAAATAGCAATCTACTGACAAAAACACACAAGAACTTGTAGGCATAAAGGCAAAGAGGCAAGAAAGACTGGCAGTGAGAGAAAGAATGGGAAATTCGACATGCCATGGAGAAAACAAGCAAACAAAAAAAGCGTTTTTTAAGGAATGACTTTGGCATTTACTTTGGCTATTTGACAAAAGGCTAAAATTCAGAAACAAAACTCTTTATTCAGGTATAAATGCAATAGACATCCTGACTTTCAGCTGAAGGTGAATAGCAATTTTCTTACCTATTCTACTGTATAACCTCACATTTGTCATCTTCCTCCTAAAATAGTATCACCTATCTACTGCTACCAGATGAAGTACCTCCTTTAGGGTTAGAGTTAGTCATTAGGGTTAGGGTATTATGTAAACCGGCAGAGCACGAATCACAAAAACCATTAACTGTGAGACAGACTGATTGTAGATAGTGTTCTTCTGCATGACTACTGATGTAAGAAAGCTCAAACACACCTGGTGACCTCTCCCTATGCTCCTTAGCAAACTGACTTCTAAAGAGAATTGTACTGTTAATATGACTAAATGAGGAAAAGAACAGTATCTATTCACATGTGCAGCTTCAGTCTCAAGCAAGGGCTTCTTTTGCTGTTGCAATATGTACAGAAATTACAATACTCATGGTTCAGAGTTGGGCATATTACAACTCACTTCTCATTACTGAGACAGGGATCTCACTGCATGGCCAAAAGCCAGCTACAAGGAAAAGAATTTCCAGGGTTTGCTAATTTAACACTATTTTGTCAGATCATGTTGAATCTTGCTCCTGTAACTCCCCTAGCTTTCTTTGGGTGGGAGGAGCAGAGAGCATGGGCTATGAACACAAGCCACAGAGTACATTAAAAAATACTTCATATTTGCAGGCTACATGTTTCTCAGCAGGAAGTACGTATTTAATCTTTGGTTAATATCTTGATTTCTGTATTTTCTTTCTAGTAATTTTACAAAGTACTGACATCTAATTCAGTGAACTAGCTACATTACAACTCCCCATTTGAATTTCTTATTTTCTTCTATTAAAAAAAGACGTGCCACAAGCAATTATTCAAAAGACGGAATGATGTTTTCATCAGGAGCACATAGCATCTAGGTGATGACTGGGATACAATCCCAACATACTTGCTGTTTTATGAAAGAAGTGAAGAGCTTTGGTGAGGCAACACAATTTGCAATGCCACATGATACAGTAGAGGAAAATCTGGAAACGTACTCTGGATCTCTAGAAAAAGTTAATGAAAATTGAAAGAAGGTAGACATGCTACTGCAGCCTCACTCTGGTTTTTGCAATGGTACTGAAAAGGTTTCAGGACACATCGCTCTTATTTTTATATATATTATATTTATCAATATATTTTTATATATTTATATATTTTAGTATAATGTGCAAATTCTTGTGTGAAAAGACAAAAGTTACAACACTCTTTCATGTCTCCTGATGCACTAATTACTTCTTATTTATCTCTTTTTTTTTTTTTCCCCAGAGTATAACTGATTTTCTTTTGTAGGTGTAACAAAACCACACTCTATCATCTGGAAACAATTAGACTTCTGAATGTACAAATGACTGAATCCCCTCAGCCCATAAATGTGTCTTCGTCTGCATTTCTCATGGTATTTCCTTTCAAGTTATTTGATGGTAACTAAATTATATGCTAAACTAAATACTCTCTCTCCAACATTAGTACAAGGTTTTTTTCAGTGATACCCAGTTTAAAATATTTAAATTATACTTACATAAACAGGGTGGAGATCCACTCCATACATTTCCAGGGATTTGGCCACATCTAAGTAGTTTGATTCCGCCTCAGCGGGAACTTGACCCCTGGAAATAAAATCCTGTGTAAGAACTTTGCACTTCCAGACAAATCATTAAAACAGATCATAATAACAAGTATAGCTCCATGGAAAGGTATGTATTCGTTCCTATCATTTGTTTAAACTGTTAATATCCTTTCAACACTGTACTTCTGCTCTCTTCAAGGGAGACTGGACAGTAGGCACAAACTTTCACTAAACTCTCTGCTATAAGAACCTACCACAGATATATGCTATCATACATACAATGTATGACTACTACAGTAACTGATCGTCTCCCTACTGTCACAAATGTACTTAAGACATTCCATTCTTAGGCTTGAATATGCAAAAAACCCTCTTTCTTTCTGATAATTACATGATTATGAATAAAGCAGGAATGGTAGCATTGACTCGAGTACTGTTTCCTCATAGCAGTGCTGAAGCTACAAAGATTTCTGAAAGCAGGGTTCATGACTTCAGATAAAATATTTTTTGTAAGATCATGGCTACAGGTTTTGAGTATGACCAACAGATAATACTCAAGTCTGCTACTGTGAAAAGAAGGTTCAGAGTCTCCCTCACTACATGAACAGTTTAAAAGAGCCAGCTTGCCTTCCTATCTGCAAATTATCAGTTAAAAACTATCATTAGCTGCATATTGGTAGGAAACAAGAGGGGAAAACTGGTGGGGGGAAAAAAAGATAGCTATTGGGAATACATTTGACATCACTGATGAAGGATTTATTTTCAAAACTAATAAAATGACTGAACAAATTCAAATTCACAGACTTATCCTCAGAATTCAATTTGTTCTTCCTTTAGTAACTGCCATTGACACAAGAGCAAGATAGTTCATTGCAAGCCTGAAATAATTGAAGCTGCATTTTCATCCTCATTCTTTTTTTTTAATTCTATGAAAGCCACTGGACTGTTACTGGAAAGTACAGCATATCTTGTGAAAGTATCTATCTATTATTATGCATCTCCTGCTTCACCCTGTGACTGCTCTCTTGCAGAAATACATCACTGCATTTGCTACCTTTCAAATTCAAGATCGGACACAGAGCTCAACATTTTGCCTCTGACCTGGAAAAGTCCTGCAATATGCAAATTCTTGTTTCTCGTCTCCCCACTCTCTCCAGCCTAATAGCTACTTTACAGGTTTTCTCCCCACTTTGTGTTATGCTTGGTGAAGTAAAAACCACGTTCAACATGAACCACAAGAAACAGCAGTGCATTAATGCAACAGGACAAGTATTTAAAATGCCTTTCTATCTGGGAGATGGACTGAAGCAGCTCATCTTGTCCACGTAGCAGCACTGATACTGTTTCAGGTGTTAGCCCTTCTTTCCAAGGATTCCTGGAAAAACAAGAGATCTGAAGCTTGTAGTGAAATCCTTTCCCTCAAGAGCTGGATTTACCAGTAGATCTGTGACTCATTTCTATATTCAGAATGTGCAGAATTAATGGATAATAATGGATATTTAGCACATCAGCTTTGTCACGAGACTTGTCTTTTACTCACTTCTGCTATAAAAATACACTACACAACTTGATATTTTTACAAACTTTGTTGGTAGCTCTCAGAAATGTTAGCAAAATGTTCACTGGAGCAGTACTGACTTACTGAGTTCCCAGGCAGGCTAAATATCTGTCCCTAGAAAACTGGATTATCCCGTTACTGAATTAGGGATAGAATCTCAAACCAATTTAAATACCACTTTTAGTGCTTCCTTACAGACCATACATTAAAAAATGCTGATGTTCTTATCCCACCATTCTCATCTATCTCTGAAAATACCAAAAGGGTTACATGTCAAGTAAGTGTGTGCAAGTGTGTAAATATTTTCACAAGAATACGTCACTTATAAGAAAATGTATTGTCAAAAAAGAAGTGAGCTGGAGGAAAAAGAAACCAGAGGAAGAAGTCCTCCCAAAGGCAGATGGTGAAGAGAGGTCATGAAGGCAAGAGGGGAATGTCAGGGAATGAAAAAAATTCCATCATTGAAAAGCATGTTTCATTTTTATTGTGTATCAAAATACAAACTCTTATCAGTATCATACCTGACAATACACCCCAAAACTAAACCAGTTTTTGCAGTTGGTAATGACAGAGCAAACAATGAACAGCCAGCCATACAGCTGACATGCGCTGCTCAATTAGATGGACAAAGAGTACCTGCATGATGGCCCTCATCATCAATACAGAAAGGTACCCTCCAAGCTAACTAGGAAGGGTATTTTAGCTTTCCCTATACCTCACTGACAGCATGTAAAATCGATTCAAAATATATCAACATTCGACTTGCCAAGTAGTATGCCTAAATCTGCTATAGTCTGAAACAGGCAATGTCAGAGGGCTAATACAAGCCCTCTCATTTGCACTGAGGGATTGTACCCCTCCTGCACCACAAGTGTTCTGCTTCTTCATTTACAAGCCCTGAAGCTGCTGCTTGTGTCTCCAGATGTACATGACAACACAAGGACACCTCAGTCTGCTATCTGACCTTGGGATTGTGATGCATGGGATAACAGTAGCAGTAGGCAGGTGGAACAGACTTGTTGCACATAACTGACTATCTTCACCTTAACTCATTTAGAAACTCACTTAAAAAACTGCATCCTGAATGAATCACTGAATAGCTATTGCACTGTGTAAAGAAAATGAGAGGTAAATTGCAATCAAATCAGTTTATCTGGATATAAGTAGCAGAAACAAGGTACATCCAATATCACAGTTGTCTCACAGAATACTGCACTTCTCGCTGGGTGCCATCAATGATGAAGAAGTTCTCTCAAATCTTACCACAAAGCTGTCCCTAAGATGTCTCTGGCACACAAGACAACTTGGGATTTGCCCTCAGCCATTCTAATTTCAAAATTCTTAACTAAAGCGACAGATGTCACCTGTGCAGAAGTTAATGCTGGCATAGCTGATGATGTTGGGCTGGACCAGCAATGGGTACACCTTGGTTTCACTCTCTTTACTGATGCTGCTAAATTCATAACATTTACCTGCAGCCAAGCAGCAAAGGAGCATCAATGAGCACATAAAAACATTAACAATAGTGTCAAGAGAGTTATCACTCCTCTTTTTAACCACTGTTCCCCCAGCTTCTGAAATTCATCTTCAAGGTTATAAGTTTTTTGAGGCAAATGGGTCTTATCTGTTTTACCAGAAACAGATGACAGAAATGAGAGAGACGAATGAAGGTTGATTAGTATCCGTGCCCTGCTACACAGTAACTCATCTCTAGTTTCATTTCTTAAACACAACTTCTATGATGGTCAACCAAATAAACTCTTTGTGCCTCAGCTTACAATCTCTATAACAGAAAAAACAGTAATTTCTTACTTCAGAAAACGATCTGTAGCAAGGTTCTCGTAACATATCAACTACTATAAGGCAGTCAAGCAACCACACAGAAATAACTATTGAACAATAGAGCCTCTTCTCTGAAAGACAAAGCTCAGGTCAATGTGGCAACTGGTACAGACTCTACGGTCTCTGAGTTAATACCTGTTCTCATTAAACAAGGCACAAATGACACTAACATACAAAATTACAGGAAAAAAATATCCTTTATCCAGATATAGCAAGAGAATCGAGAAATCTAGGTCTACACTAAAGAAGGCTAGTTCTGACTATCTCTGTATTACTTTGACAAAGGGCATGATGAACACACTTATAAAATGATTCTTAACTGCTATCACCTTAAGAAACAGTTATATCACAATCACACATAACTTTGATTTGTTAGAACAAGCTTCTTTACACTTACCAGGAACTTGAACTTGAAGATAAGCATGCAAATATTTACTTTGGCTTTAAATATGGCTGAACTTCTGGCATACGTTCTATTTGCAGAATCATTTTCACATTTTGTATTTTTGAAGATGCTATGGTCTAATATTTAGAACAGCAGGGTTGGGAAGCCAAGTCTTTCTGACTTGCAGTGCTTCCACACAGTGACTGGTAGTTTAGCCTCTGTTACTCATACACAAAGAACATTTCAATCTAAAACTAACCTCACACCAAGTATTTCATATGTAGAAGGCCATTTATAAAAATGGGTAAGTGGAACAAAAAGTAGCTCTGAATTTCTAAAGATTTTTAATTATTTTTTGTATGTCTAGAGATAATATAGCATTAGACCTCCTCTTTAAGAAGACTACTGTCACAGCTGCTGCAAATGCATCTGGTATTTAAACTGTATTCACCCAGGATAACTTTCTGACTCTGCTTTCCATACTGGAGATTATGTTCTTTGCTCCAAGTTCCCCAAGAGGCTTATTTTTTCCTCATTACATTGCTGCTGTTGTTTCTGTCTTAAGCGCTGACAAAACCAATGGGACTAGAGGTTACTAGTTCTTATCTGGCTTTGCTTATCTCTTGGGCATTCAGTCCATCTCCTGTTTGTCCTTACTGCAGTTTTGCTCCATTGACAGCTAAACAAGGGAAGACATTGGATGCACAAATTGCAGTCCAACAGAAAATCAACTGACTCCCAAAGCAGCATCTTGGAATCCATCAAAAGGTAGAGATTATCCAGAATGTCAATGATTATATTGGAAGACAGAGAATTAAATTTTTGCAGTCTCTATTACAAAAATGAATCTGTCTTTTCCCACCTTCTACAAAGGCTGGAAGCTGTTTGCATGAACACACGACTCAGATCTCTGTAGTTCTCCTTCATCCTGTCTGCAGTGTGCCTGAAACCTCTTCAACAGTTGGCCCTGCCAAATACCATAACTCTAGCTTTCTCCTGTCCTTTCAGCTCCTTCACATACGTAAGAAGTACTACCAGGCACAGTTTCAATGCCTGTGAACTTCCATAGTGCCTTGTTCAGTTTAAACCAAAACTGTTTTGTGGCCCACAAGATACCCTGTGTTCCCACCACTATAGGTGATGTGCAAAGCTTTGGAAGCTGTTTGTTTTTTCTCCAGAAACCAGCACTTTGAATGCCCTCTGCTATTCAATGCTGCCTGATGACTCTGTTTATATATCCTGCTTTTTACAAATCATGTGTTCATTCTCATAGTGTTCTCATAGTGGTCTCATTCATTCTTTATACTGGTAACTGCCAATATGTTTTATGCAAGATATGCTGGTTAATGAAAGGATTGCATGCTTGTAAAACCAAACTCTCTCTTTAATTCACGTAGATGTTGCAACTGAGTTTACCACTTAAACCATGGGCATACAAACTGTTTTCCTGGTCCCTCCTGCAATGTGAGCTGCTCCCACAAAGATTCATGCAGGTTGCTACAAGCACTCCTTCATTACTCCAGCTAAGGATCTGGCAAGAAAATAGAGGCTTCATTGTACCAAGTGCTGTACAATATTAGAGTAAAAGTGGTTTTGCCCTAACAGTTTGAATACAGAAGGCAGCACAAAGAAAAGAAATGTTATTATCTGCATTTTACAGGCAGTAGACTGAGGCATGGGCATAATAAACAATTTGTCCAAAATTATACAGGAAATCTTCCTGGAACAGGGAACAGAACTCATGCATTTTTATTTCTTTCTTTTTAACTACAAAACTAACAGGAAACAGGAGAACTATTAAAACTGTTGGTTTTGAAACACCCAAATCTAGGTCTGAAAGACACTGCCCTGCTCAGTTCCCAAAAGAACAACTCCAATTACATAAAACATTTTCTGTATCCAACAGATGTAACTGGACATCCTGTCTCCTTTCCTCAGGTCTACAGACCTCCTCTCTGCATCACAAGCTGCTCCCTTCCCTGCCTATCAAGAATCTCCGAATGTGACATCACCTGCAAAGTTCCCAACAGCACTGAATTCTTACATCAGAGTTTTGTGTATCCGTTCTATGGCATCCTCCAGTTCTTCCTTCTGGTCTGGAACAAAGCGGTATTCCGAGACGTAACCTGCAGTGTGCTTATATGGGTCATAGTCCCCCAGCTCAGCTAGAGGACACAAGAAGAAAAGAAAGGTCATTTATTTTCAATGCTTTATGTTAACCAAAAGATACACCACATAATCCACCTATAGGTGTCAAGCCATCTCTTTCCAACAGTCAACACCATCTGTTGAGTTAAAAACTCAAGAGACAGTACATAATTGTTCACATTTGTGTACATATAATCAAGAACAAATGTCTTCAGTCATTTCAAAACAGTAATAAAGGGTTCAAAGAGCTAGAGGTTTTGACAGGAAATCTACCACTCCTATAGTACTAGATATAATTTTGTCCAAGACAGCAAATTTGAAGGTTGATTACCTTTATTATTTGATAGTATATGTAAAACAAGTGCAGAAGAAAAGTCTAGATTTTTTAAATATCTATGTCCTCACAAAAAGCTGTAATACTACAGGCAGAATTGATCCATATCCTTTCTGGGACTCCAAACATCAGCATCAGTGTGGGAACATGGAGACAAATATCCTGAGAAGTATGTCCTTCTAAGGGTAAGTGTCTTTACTTCCAAGGAAACACAGGTCTAAATTTTTTAGCTAAATATTGATATATTTCCTTAATTTTCAGCATGAAAAAAATAATTTTCTTAAAGAAAATAAAGTAATAAATAGCTCATACCATTTTCTTTGAAACAACTTTCAATTTGCATACATTAGTTATATCAGTTTACACATTGCAATGCAATTCTAAAATAAATATGAACTTTGGTTAGAACTCACTTGTACTGATCTTAACCACAACTGAGTCTAAGAAACTGTGAAAGTTAAAATTTCATTTTTTAAATAGACTTCAGTAAAATCTGTGTAGATTCTTCCCTGAGAAAACATAGCCAAAAGATGGCTTCAAGAGTCAATAACTAAGACACTCTTCTAGTAACTTATGTTTCTTTCAAAAATTTAACAATGATTCTATAACAAGAGAAAGATCTGCTCAACTGAGATGCTGAGATGTTTCTCTAGAAAACTTCCATAAAAATGATGTAGCTCTTGCTCACAGCAGGAATAAGAACAGGAACTACAACAGCGACTCCACCGTTCTCAATGGAAAACTGATATATTCTGCAAACTGTGCCATGGGTACTGATTTTTGCACCATCCTCACTACAATAGTTCTGTAGTCTTTCACCATGAAAGGAGGAAAGCAATTCATGTACTAAGGACAGGATCTGCTCTGGAACCAAAGATGACACCCCAGCACAACCTGAATGGTGAAAGCAGAGACCATGTGTAGAGTAGGATATGGATTCAGGACTCTGGAAGTCCTGGCTCCTCCTCCAGATCTCAGCAGCTGCTAGCTCCACCAGTAAAGACATCACTAGTATCATCAAAGAAGCAGAGTGTCTCAGCTCTGAGTCAATGCCCACAAATGCACTTTAAAAGCATGGTTTGGCACATTGCCCTTGGAAAGGCTCTTGACCTCAGTGCCAATGCTTTAGGTTCGTATTTTCAATATCTGATACAGACTTTTCTCAGATGTCTTTATAATACTTTAAACAACTGCAGGTTCTAAGTAAAAGGCCAAAGCTTTTCAAAGAGTCAATGGGAATGTACACTTGCTGGTGCCAGGACTAATTTTAACAACACTGTATGTAACCTTTGTCATGCTTTAACTCTCCTCTTTCACGCAAGCTTCTTCATTGTTTTCCAACAGAATATCTAAGATTAGAATCACAGGAATGGTATTTTATATCAAAACAACAGCTCTCCATACTCTAACAACCTCATGCTAAAAGACAAGAATTTATTATTTTTGCTCATTTCTCATACTACAACTGAGATATTACTATAATTACATATTTTCCTGCTTCATACTTGGAGTAATTTTTCAGGGAAGGCACTCCTTTCTCCTTTTCCTTTCACGGAAGGAATTTCCTTCTCTGAAGATTTTCAAGAGGATATGTTCCTGCGTGACCTGATCTAGGCGGACCTGATTTAGCAGAGGGGTTGGACTCTCAAAAGGTACCTTCCAACCACTACTGTTCTGTGATTTTGTATGCTGGTAAAGTGAAATTGGCATTGTAAACAGTTTTTCAGAGTAAAGCATGCCACATTTCTTAGGTGATAAAAAGAAGTTAAAAAGAACTGTAGAGAAAGAAAAACAGCATGAAATTTTAGCTTTTCAGAAACAGACGTAACACACCCTGAAATCCTATGTAATGCCCACTGACAAATCAGAACACAAGTCATTCTGCCTTGTTATGCTAAAATGGAAATGAAAGGAGTATTATTGTTTATGTTGTAGTAAGTGTTACTGCATCACAATTGGAACAGCAGTAATACAAATAATTTTTGCTTAATATGTATAACTTGTGAGAAATACAAAATTAACACAGAACAAATTATACAGGTCTTAGCATGACTCTTAATACAATTTCTGTTTCCAGTTTTGTTTAAATACAGAGCCTGAACTGTAATGTAAAAGGAATAACTAACTGGTAGACACATAGCTCCTTTCTAATTCATTGCTAATTCTATCACGTATGCAGGATACGATATCCACTTTTGAAACACTAACTACCGATGAGTGAATGCAGAAAAATGACAGACAGAAGTAACATTCTTCAGGTCAAAACACATTCTCCCTTCAAGCATAGGCACATTCATATTGACATAATGTTAATACTTGAAAGAAACTTTTATTTGATAGACTGTTGGCTGGAAGCTGCCAACAGGCCATCAAATCTGTAAACCTCCTGATGAAGGTTTTGCATATATGATATGCAATGCAAAATGAGTCATAAAGTCTTAAGTACATGGTGAGATATTCCTCATCAAGGCAAAGAGTGTCAGAGTCTTCAAACTGGCTTTTCAGCTGCTTCTTTACATTAACTTCTATGTTGCTTCTATATTATCTCTTCAGAATAGTTATCTATTTAGAGTTCTTCAGATGAAATCAGTCATGTTAGTTTTGCTCTGTTTTGAAATGCATGCAAAAAAGTGTTAGTGAAATCTTCACTCACAATTTAAAATTAAGCATAATAAAGAATTAAAAGAAAAAAGCTCCCACTTGTCCAGAAGAACTTACACTGAATTATATATGCTCCCAACTGTGCCGCAGTGTTGGCTGGACAAGGCAATCGGCCCTGTAAAACGTCTTGCTTGACCTGCAAGAAAAACTGATACCTAAAACACAGAGAGAAAACAAAGTTTTTCTTACTATATTCAATCTGATTCACCAAGTAGTTTCATCAACTTTTGGTTTACTAAAGCCATGCCATGTACCATAACTATATGATATCCTCTCAGAATGACTTTTTCCCTATTGACCTGGCACTAATGTTAACATAGTGAAAGAATCTACATGGGGGAGCACTCTGTAGTTTTCCCATCTGCTTATACAGTGCAGATAAAATTAATTTTCCACCTAAAAATGTAATTTGTCTCTTTTGACTTTCAAAGTCAGAAAGTGAGGAAAATGGATAAGAATCGGAAACATTTAACAAGAAACCTAGTAAAGAGCCAAAGTTTAACCTGATTGGCAGATAAACATAAGGGAGAACTGGGTATCAGATAATTCTTTACTCAAAGGTTTCCTCTCCACACATCAATTTATCAACTTGGGAGCAGCACGCAGATCTGAGGGAGCCCATATTCCCACCAAAAAAAATAAATGGGCAGACCATCAGCAGCTAACTGTATCTATCATAGCATAGGGTACTCTCCTTGGAACAGAGACAGTAGGGTTAAGAATACAATTTTCGACATCAAAGCGTGCTTCTACACTTGATGAAGCACATACTGACACCACCTGAACAGAATGATATGCACAAAATAGTTGGAAAAGTAAAGACAAGAAAACAAAGGATCCACTTGGTTTTGCAACTCTCCATACTCATTTATAGGAAATGGTTTAAATGTTGTTTGGATTTTGTCTGGTTTTGTTACAACAGAATCCCACAGTGTTTCCTATCATTCTAAGCACCAAGTTCCCACAAAATGTAATAATACTGAGAAGGTAACTTTTCAATGAAAAAAAAAAAAAAGCATACAGCTTTTTCCTTATTTACTACTTCAACTTCATCTATGCAGAGCCATTCAGCTACACTGCAAATGATTTATTCTGTGTTAGTACAAGTTACTTATGAAAACACCTTGGAATGATCTGCAAGTTCAAAGTGCATCTATGGTAATTTCAGGGAAGCTGGCAACCTGCAGATTACACAATAGCTGATCCACAAATTATCTAAGAACCAATTGTATTTGTTAGAGCCTGTGAATAAGGATAGCAGTGTCTTTCCTGTTAATAATCCCCCAGAATTTGTGCTGTGACAGATACAATAGCAGGAAAGTCCATCCTTAAAAAATGGCCAATATTCTCTGCCTTAAAAGACCAGAGTATTGCATAAGAACTTTCTGGAAGTGTCATGAGGCAACAAGAAGCACATACACTCACTGTTTCGTCACTCTAAGTAATACTTCAGTATTACTTCTACTTTACGCTTGCCAGTCCTACCTAGACAAATCTTCTCTGTATGAATGATGATAATGGCAAAACTGATTTTACATCTACTGCAGAGTACACAGCATCTTTTTCACATGAAATGCATTTCTGATGTGCCCATCTTTCTATTAGCACTTTTCCATCTGTACAGTGCAGAGCTCCATGCTAGGTGATGCCACAAATGTCTTTCCAAGTAACACGTATCTGTATTTCTGCCTTCTTATAGCACAGCCCCAAAACAAACCAAGGTAGGAAACTGCAAAAAAAATACAAAATCTCCCTGCAAAAGCCAGTCAGAGCCAACGATAAGTGCTTAAATGACTCCTATAAAGTGAGCAGACTCAATTCCCACTGAAGCTGCTAAACTCCTCACAAAACCAGGCCTTTTGTCCAAACTTGTAGCTAAACACTCTTACGTTGTGTGTCATCAAGTTTGTGATGCATATATAATAGTAGCTAAGTGCTAGTTTGCTCTAGAAAACATATCCAGGAAATGTTAATGTGATTCACCACAGTGCTGGCTTTTGCCAACAAGCCAGATTTTACTATGAAGCAATTACAAATTTGACAGGTTTTCATTATATGCAAATGGTAATCATGTAATCCCACAGAACATCGACACCTAATAAGAACAACCTCTGCCCCCATGTCCAGGGCTCCAAAGAAACAGGTCGTTTAGTATAAATGGTTAACACTTCACTGGAACTACACACTAAGACAGACTATTATTTTTATAAAGTAAAATAGGGCCTTTAATCCCCCTTAAGCAGAAGAAGGTTTTTTGGATGTTTTTTTTTTCAAAAACTTATATGATCCTCCCAAGGTTTAAGAGCCTACAAGAATAAACACTAGGAAATGCTGAGGGCATCTGACTATTCGTAGAATCATAGAATGGTAGGGGTTGGAATATTCTATATGTTTTGTCAAACTGTTGACAAAACACATTGACCTGTTGGTACAAGCACATTGCTTTCTTATGCCCTCCCATTGTTCTAAGATGCAAATTCTGCACAACCAAAACTGTGCAGACATGAACAGAGGCTTATTAATTATATTAAAATGCTTCTTATCTAGATTCACACATCTAATCAGCAGTGCACATCACTGACATACCTTATCATGAGCCTAACAGCAACAGTTTTTGAAAAACTATTCCATTATTTCCCTTACATAAATCTGCACTGCCTCCCAGGCAATAATCATAACAGGTTTGGTGGCCAAAGTTCCCTTTCCAGAGCCATCTATCTTCCCCTGAGAGCACGGTTGAAAGTGCTTCTGGAAGAATACAAGAAAACTGCATCAAACTTCCACAGCACAGCTTTTCTACCTGCATAGTCACAGTGTTTATTATTTTTATGAGTCTAGTCTCAATCTTGTTATACATTGGACACTACCATTCCTCCTGTGCCAGTATAGAAAGAAAAGAAATTTCTCTGCTCTGGTACAAGAGAAATATTCTGCCTGTGCTACAACAGCCACCATTGATTAAGAAAAATTAAAACCCCTGCGTGCATTCAAATGAATTCTCATAAGTCACATTCCTAGGACATCAGAAGAAATATTTTGGCATTTATTAATGCAAGCCAGCACACTAATTTTGCTGGCCCATCTATCCAAATTCTTTTATTTTCTTTTGAACATAAAACTAATTGTCTGGGACCTTTCATAAATTAATCAAACTGAAAACCCTGTGCATTGGAGTGCAGGCAAGCACATTTGTGAACATGCCTGTGCTCATGTGTGTGCCTGTGTTAGTGTCTGCATCCTCGTATTCTGTAGAGGCCAAGCTTATTTAAGTGACTCAAAAGCATGCAACTGTTCAATTTCCTTTGGATATTTTTGGAAAGTCCAAAAGAAACACTCTTGAAAAGCAGTTCTGGAATTTAAGCTATGGCCGATAAACAGGAAAATTCCCTGTATTTATATTTCATATCCAAGTAAACTCAAAACTTGATTACAGCACAATATAAATGCAAATATGACAATGCACTCCTTAAAAACCAATCAAACAAACAAAAACCCCGAATGAAAACCTACAAATGCACACAAAGTCCCTTTGGGTTCTGAAGCACCAGAGCATACTTTTTCATCCTGGGCTTCCAAATGGTTCTCAGTTAACAATCACCGTGATGCCAGTCACAATGCTATTCCTACGCGTACATGTTGAAGCAGAAAAATAGAACCCAGACACATTGCAACAATATGCACCTGGTGGGAAAAGATTACTACCCTGAAATCAAGAAACTACACTCTCGTTGAATACTGTACCTTGTTATTTCTTCTTGAAGTTTACACGGATCCTCTGCATAAAATTTAATACCAAAATACAGAGTGTATGGTGGTCCAGCTGAGGAAAAAAAAGTATTTGTGGCAAAGGTTAGTTGCTATGAACCATTAATTGTCATGAATTGCTATTAGTTACTATAAAACAGCTACTATGCAGCTTACTTTATGAATCTTGTAAGTTTCAGAAAAAAATCTTACATCCGGAAAGAAACTCTATACATCCACACTCATTACACAAAAGGAAAAAAAATATTTTTCTAGTCTTCTTTTTATTTATTCAGGGCTTGTCTGCAAAAACTTCCAAGTTTTTGCTTATTCTGGAGACTAGACTTCAGATTTCCCCATTAACTTACTATTTCTCCAAAATCTTTTTCTTTTTACTGCTTGATTTTTTAACTTAGATACTCTTTTTCACGGAAACATTTTTAAAAACGTAATTGTGCATGAAACATGATTCCGTCATAACTAATAATCTCTTCAACATATTCAAATATCTCATGAAGAAACTTTAATTATATGCCACTTCCATTAAGAAATATTTGGAAAAGCTTTTCTAATTCACCTTTTAAAAATGTTATTCTTCCAAAACATTCTGTTAACTTAGTGAAATTCTTAGAGCTACGTTTATTTTGTGCATGCTCTGCTTCTACATCTTTTATAGAACCTGCAATAATTCTTAATTAAAATAATCTTATAATCTTTTTTAGTTATAATAAAAATATCAGATGTTGCATGTGTGATATCTGAAGAGTAACAGTAACAGCTGACACTCTATTACCAGTAAGAGGCGCTACTTTTACTTTCAGAAGCAAAAAGGAATCTAAGTTGGTTACGGTACAGTACAGAAACACAGATGTATCACAGCTACTATAAAAATAATTATACAAGTTAAGAATAGAACCATTTATTATTGTAAAATAAAATTTAAGCATAGAGAACTCTTTGGACAGTAATCACACTAATTATTTGAAAATATAACGTGTTCAATCTATGTGTGAAATTTTGATACAGTTATGAACTACAGTAATAAACTTGTTCAAGAACTGCCAATCTGCTATGACTAGAGTATAAATGTTATATAGGCTGTTTTTATGGAACATTGCCTCTGTTACCTCAGATACGTTGTCCAAATTCAAATTAAATACATACTGTTTATCAATTCTTTATGTT
The DNA here is from genome assembly GCA_013401255.1 of Urocolius indicus. NCBI lineage: Eukaryota > Metazoa > Chordata > Aves > Coliiformes > Coliidae > Urocolius > Urocolius indicus. Next base: position 100,509 of record WBNH01010885.1, on the reverse strand, counting down.
CAGCAAGGGTCTTTGCAGGATCCAGCCAGTACTATGAGACAGACAATTATGGAAATTAGTCACTTAACATGGAAAATTAATACACAACAATTGCAATTCTATATTTCTTCATATATTGGTATTTATTATCAGACTGACACACTTTGGTCTGCTAACAACAAACTTTGCCCAGCTTCTAATTACAGAAATGTTCTCTGTGTAATTCTAACACTGCGTATCTCCTCTGGAGGTAGAGTCTTCCTAAAAGGAAATCTGCTTAGTAAGAGCCAATACATCTCTGGTTTGTGACAAGCTATCTCTCTAGAAGTATCATATTAAGTACCCACTAGTGTATACTCAGTCTGCCACAACTAGTATATGGGTGTGCAACCTTGGTATTTTCTTCCTGGGAGATTAACCTATGCAAGGTAACTCTAAATAAAAGCAATAACAAAGCATGTAAGACAGAACTTCTAAGGAAAGAATGAAGTTATTTCAGTTGTTTTCTGAAAGACAAAGACTGTAGGAGGGTAATAAGCACAACAGCAGTCTTCCAACACCTGGGAAATTGCTGTAGGAACATAGTGATTGTTTTTTCTGCAGGTCCACCAAGTGTGAAGAAACTGGCTTAACTAGAACCAAAGAAAAATAAACTTTGATTTTCAGAAACAGCTTCCAGTAGCAGGAGGTGAGGAAGAGTGGAAACTGGCACCAAGATAGGGAGATCAGAGACTCTTACGCTGGATGTTTTACCAGACTAGCTGGATAAATGTGTTGAGAGATGACTGAGGTACACTTAATATGCTGTTACATGGGTTGCCATATAATTTGATCAGTATAAATTCTTTATGATTACTCTGCCTTGTCCAATAAAAGTTATCTTTCTGTTACTGCTGATCACAGACTAGCTGTGTACTTCGCATTATAGCTACATAGCTCACGAGCATCCTGCTCTTGCTATCCCTCCTGCTACTTATTTCTTTCTTACCTTGACATTTCTATGACATAGTTTTGGAAGAAAGTACAGAGGTAGCTGTCAAGACCCTCCTTGCCATCCTTTACATCAGTCCTCTTCCCTCATACAGAAACCTTCAACAAGCTGAGATCAACACCATTTCTTAAAACATTGGAAACAAAAAGGCTGCAGAACATAGCTGCTAGAAAGAGCAATTTAAGCCAGATAGAAGCTGCTCCTTTAGGATCCTCATCTTTTTTAACTAATGAACTACACAAACCAATGAACAAAGAAATTCCTTATCTGCACCCCTGAACTAACCTTACAGAGTAAGAATAAAATGAATAAACCAAACCCCTTTCCCTTCTATCTAGATAACTTCTTTGCAGTAAACATAAATCACTATTAGAAGAAGTGGCATAAAGAAAACAATACAAAGGATCAGAGTAAAAAATCTCAAGCAACTAATTTTGCAAGTGGTTTTAAACAGCTGTCATGATTTTGACAATACATGGACACAAACTACTTCTATTAGCTGCTGATCCACTTGCAGTAGAAACATCTGTACACCTTGTACTTGTCTACTGTTATTTCAAATCCTAGAATGTTTGTTAGGAAAACTTCCTAAACCTTTTTTCCCTAAAACCAAAATTCAGTATCTAATACTAACATATCTAATACATCCAATAACTACTGAAATATAAACCCTCTTAACCTCAGCAGAAGGTGAGAAGGAAAGAAAAGCCTGCCACACTTGTTCAAATGTGCTATTAGAACTTCAAATTACCAATAATCTGAGCTAGTATAATAGACCGATAACGAGATCTTAAAAGGGAAAAAAAAAGAAAAAAAGGTAGAATGACTCTACAGAGCACATTCTGGCTATGTAATGTGGTCAGAACGTGGTCTGATTTCTTCTCAAAGCTGGCATGACATCATGAGCCACACACCATCAAGCTAATTTTCTTGACAGTTTTCTGTTAACACTGTTAACACTGCAAGATATCAAAACTATCCTATTTCAAAATCTATCATGGAATAACTCTTTCATTAAGTTCTCCTGAATAGAATTGAAATTAGATTCAAGATATGTTGCCTTATAGTCCTCTCCCCAGCTTAGCTTTACACTAAAGGATAGGTAGACAGATTATTTGTAAAAAAACAATCCATACTGATGGATCACCATTTAAGTGTGCAAACATAGATTCAGATTTATTAACTGCAGATTTGCTCTGCAATCTGAACTCTACCACCTCCTTTATCCATGTGACTCATTGGCTGCCACAAGACAAACCAGGATTTGGACAAACAAGTGGAGACCACGTGGACACGTGCAGACAAAACAATCATAAGTTACTCTTGCTCTACTTGAGCAGTAAGTAAAACTTATATTTTTTGTATCATCTTCTGAAGACAATTTCCAAGCTTGAGGGAGTAGGGCAAAATTAAGAGGGAAAAACTGCAAGTTCAACTTCAGAAGAAATCTAAAGAGACAGGGAACAAATCTGGCTATTTATATTTCATTTCTTAGCCCCAACTGAGCCAGTGGAAGGAAATGCACTCTCAGGTCCCAACCTTGTGTAAGACAGATTGCTGCTACTCATGCTAGTGAATATAGGTATCAGCTGGCATAAGGAAATATTCTCTTCTGAGGGGACCACGGGTCTCGAGATCTGCAGGCTGCAGACGTGAAGTTAAGATTGGTTTGCTGCTGGGACACAGAGTGGTGAGAAAGATGTAGGAACCTTGTCTGCCTTCTCATCTCTCTAGCAAGTATTTAGCACTGTGGCAATGCCACAAACCCACACTTAAAATCACTGTGTAGCTATTTATTATTTCAAAGGCTGCCAAAATGTTCCTGAAGAATGCAAGGGGTGGGGGGAGGAGAGAGAGATTTGTAACATTTTATTCGTAAGCCAAAAATGAATGGAATTTCATAGATAATGAAAAGGCATTTTTCAAGCCAAGGTCAGACAATAAAGATGAGAATATTTACAAAACCAAAAACCTTGGCAACTCAGGCCTCTGAGCAGAGACACACATATACAATAATGTATATCAGATATCTGTTAAATGTTTGCATACACGTATAGTTTTGTGTATAGTTACAGTTTTGAGCTCACACATAAGAGCACCAAGAAAAAAGGAATAGCAAAGCAAAGTGTCTTACTAATCCAATACATTTGCACAGTAGATGCTGACAACAAACCCTGTATTTGTGAATGCTAAAGTAACTACAACAAACAACCTCATTCCTTTCATCTGTTTGGCAGTCATCATGACACTCATGATTACCTACCTATATCTCATCTACACAGACAGCAAGGGTTACCTGATTTACTGCAAAGGGGGAAAGCCCAGCATATACTCATCCAATTGTAGGGGACAAATTTTCTCAAACTTAAAAGGAAAATTCAACATTTAATAAAAAAAAGTAAAAATCTAAACAGTCCTAATCAATGCAACCAGGCTACCAGTTTACTAATTGTTATTTACAAAGATTATATGGTATTGTTTTAATTTAATCTTTTTATTATTTACTAAGACTAATTATGAATGTACAATGTCATTATAGAAAATAAGACTCTCTTCTTTTTTAGGTAAAATTATTTTTAAAAGATGTTTCAAAGTACGACAAATCTAAGAAAAGGCTAGCTCTGTTGTCCTTTGTACTTTTACAAATCTGGCTCCCATACAAACCAGACACGTAAGCAGCATGTATCCAAGTGCCATGCAGTATTTCATATCTAGCATTTCAGATGACTGCAAACATTTTTCCACAAATCTGGAAACTTCATTCCATGTATCTGCATAAGGTTAAATCTCGGTCAAATTCCATGAATCTGTTCAAAACAAAATATTAACTAGGTTGAAATGTTTGCTGTGTTATCAATCAATGGAATGTCTGGTGGAGAAAAACCTATCAACTTCAAACCAAATCGTGAGCTTTCTTAATTAGATTCTTAGGGAGCTGTACTCATCATGGCACACAACAGTCATTGTTCACATTTACGGGAGGAAAAAACACAGCTTTCCATAGAAGACACAGTATTTTTCAATAATAATCTGAAATTATAAAGATTTTTTTCCCACAATCTAAGACAACAGTAGGAATTAGAAATGGGGCTTTTTTCTATGAATGTCCACTGCAAAGAATATAAATCTACTAAGCTTGAGACATTCCTATTATACGAGAAATGTATAAACCATCAGTCAATTCCTACATACAAATATCTATTTATTACTTGTGTCTCTTCTTTGTTAGAATCTGAATTTATACTAATTATATTTGTATTGTATCATCAGTTGACTCTGGTGACTCTGACCAGTTGTATCGCATCCACTGCATTCCCAGCCCTTGGGAAGCCCAGTTCAGCAAGGATAACAGGATGGCCAGGACAGCAGGGGACTTGCCCTGGGTGGAAGAGGAAGAGGTTAAAGACTTGTTGGGCAAGCTTAAGGCTCATAAGTCAATGGGTCCTGATGGGATGCATCCTAGAGTGCTGAGGAAGCTGGCTGATGTGATTGCTAAGCCACTCTCCATCATTTTTGAACAATCCTAGAGGACAAGTGAGGTGTCTGAGGACTGGAGAAAGGCCAATGTCATTCCAATCATCAAGAAGGGCAAGAAGGATGACCCGGGAAACTACAGGCCGCTCAGCCTCACCTCCATCCCTGGAAAGGTGATGCAACAACTCATCCTGAATGTTGTCACTAAACATATGAAGGAAAAGATGGTTATCAGGGGGAGTCAACATGGATTCACCAAGGGGAAATGCTGTTTGACCAATCTGATAGCCTTCTATGAGTGCATAACTGGCTGGCTAGATGAGGGGAGAGCAGCAGATGCCATCTACCTTGACTTCAGCAAGGCTTTTGACACTGTCTCCCATAACAACCTCATCAGAAAGCTCAAGCATTGTGGCTTGGATGAGTGGACAGTGAGGTGGATCGAGAGCTGCCTGAATGACAGAACCCAGAGGATGGTGATCAATGGCACAGAATCAAGTTGGAGGTCTGTGGCCTGTGGAGTCCCACAGGGATTGGTTCTGGGGCCATTTTTGTTCAACATCTTCATCAATGACCTGGATGAGGGCACTGAGGGTACCCTCAGCAAGTTGGCTGATGACACCAAACCTGGAGGACTGGCTGATTCCCCAGAAGGCTGTGCTGCCATTCAGCAGGATCCCAATTGGCTTGAGAGTTGGGCAGAGAGGAATCTCATGAGGTTCAACAAGTGCAGAGTCCTGCATCTGTGGAGGAAAAACCCCATGCACCAGTACAGGCTGGGAGTCGAACTGCTGAAGAGCAGCTCTGCAGAGAGCATAGGCCTTTAAAATGTCACCTAGTATGCTGCAATAGGGGAGCTTCAAAACTGGTTTTGTAAAAGAAGCTCTAACAGCATCACTCTTCTCAGCATGCTTTTGTGACTTAACAAGGGAATACCTCTGGGCTTCAGAAGTACCCTTTCCCTCATTAGATTCTGCTCAGATTCCCACAAGACATTATGTGTTAAAATTGCCATTTCCAATCTCTTTTTGTGTGCCCGAAGAAAACACTGGCCTCCTGCCAGAACAGTAATTAGCATGACCATCCTAAGGCACACTGGAGATGTCATAAAGGCAATAGTAAAGGGACTACATGGGGAGCACCTGGGAGCTGGAAACCACAAGTAAGAGGGACAGGGGACCTGCATGGCCTTCCCAACACCAGGTTACCCAGCATTTGGTCCCTCTTTCCCTACAGGAGAGATATATCACTGTGCCAATGTCTTCTCCAAATACTAAAGAGACTAAAAGTTAGGACAGTGTTTCCTAAGCCACTTTCAGCTTCTGCAACACAAACTCTGGTGACCACGTTTCGCCTGAAAATACCAGATGAGGCACAATATCTTGTATTTCTGGTGGATGAGGCAAAAGGCAGTCAGACTCCAGCTGATCATCCACATTAAGAAGCATAAATACTGTACCAGATCTCAGCTTAGCCTGACTTGAGTGCCAGCAGTTTCTGCAGCTATGCAAAAGGCTCAGGTGAAGGGCTGATGATGAAGCACATTGTAGGACTCAATGGCATATGAAGAAAATTGGTTTTCCTTTGAAGTATTTGCACCAAAAAAGGTACTCATGTCTTACCTTAAAAAGCATCATATAGTTTGTCAAACAAAGCACTTAGAAACTGGGGAACACTACTGACAACCTAAGGCATTAGTTCAACCTGTCTGTTTGAGTGTTGTTCTATATTACAAGATTTTAAATTAAATATCACATTTTAATTATCATTAAAAGTTATGTTTTGATTAGTTATTACAAGATACTTTTTACCTTTCCTTAAATATCCTGACTCGTTCAGAGTACAAGACAAATACAGCTTACACTGTTCTGAAAACTTGTAATCTTACAGAGCTTGATTTTACAAACTAAATGCTGTCCTTTTACCACGAAGAGTCTGAGGCAACCTGGAAAGCCAGTAAAGTGAAATGTGTGTAATAGGGCCAAATTATTATTGTAAAGACAGTGTAATACAATTTATGCTACTGTTGATGGTCTTCCCAGTGTCATCTAGTTCTGTCAATCTCTTTGCTTCATCCAGCAGTTCTCTCTCACATGCTAATTAGTTAGCTGTTCAGGCACAGACCATTTTAATGCTATGCACACAAATACTACGTGACAGAGTGAAACTTTGTTCACAAATTAGAGACCTACTGGTACTACTAAAATAATTATGATACCATTCACATAAGAGACAGCACACCAACACAGCACTTAAAAGACCACCTGGAAATGCTAAGGCATGCAAAATTAAAGGGGAGAATAACTAAACAATTTCTTTCAAACCCTCAATAAAAAACATTTCTTTTGTGACTATGTTGTATGCTTTGAAATACATAGTTTCGTCCACCCTGCTTTATCCATCATTCAGTTAAATAATACAATGTGATTAAAAAATAGTGACAGAGCAGATAATAAAATATTCCCTACCTGGAGCAATGTATTAATAGGTAGCCAAACCTCCAAACATGTTTCTCTGTCCAAGACCAACTTAGGCACATGGTTTTAAAGCTCATTAGCAAGGTAACCATTTCCTCCTTCTCTTACAAAATCTTCTGTGGCCTACCCAAAACATACCCAATCCAAAACTCAAATCTAGGCTACTTGCCAGCCATTACAGGACTAATTCCCACAACAGCCCTGAGAGTTTTGGGCATATTCAGTGCACAACTGCATATAAGTTTCCAGCTAAAGCACAAGATAGTGTTTATTGCACAGAAAATTTCCTTTATACTTGCCTTTCTTAACGGGTTACAAGATTTCACTAAAAATAGCAAGCTAAAAACAACTGTCATGAAGCACATGGAACTCAACACAGTAGCACAGGTTTACTCATTTATGAACTTTCCAGATAAAAGAAGTTTTAATTACCCATACCAAACTTTTAATTACTCATACACAGACAAACGACAGGAAGAGACATTTTCACAATATTTGGCTGCCCAGGTGCAAAGCCTGCAGCACAAAAGCTGGCCAGTCACTGTGGCAGCATCCACACGGCAGGGCAAATGCACTCTATAACATGGCCCACCATTGTGGTTTCTGGCTGTACCCCTTGGCTGCTTTCCCACTGGGTGTCAGGACAAAGTTGATATGTGCATTGTTCACCTACACACCCTTCAGAAAAAAAGAAAACCCCCAGGCAGGAGGGGATACTCAGCTCTCCCCTCAGGGTACTGGGACAGAAGACAGAGGCAGAGACATCAGCCTACTGGTGCAGAAGCCAGGCAAAACACAGCCTGGTAGACCTCCCCACAGAGGGAGGCTGGAACTCCTGTCTGTGCCAGTGCACACTGTATCCCACAACATGACTCGTGTCAGTGCAAAAGTGCGCAACAGAGTGGGTTGAATGCTTTCCTAATCTGTGCAAAAATGAAGCAGCACGGTGGCTTATTGACCTTGGGCTGCCCAGAGAACAAAGGCTAACATTAAATTCACACCACTAGAGCTTCATGAGAGAGAAAAAAAGGCAAAAAGGCTGTATTTGTACTTGGAGAGTCTGAATTAATGGAGTTATGGCTCATGCACACTATTCTAATATAAAATAGACTACTATCACACAATCAAATCATCTAGTCTGTTAGGAGGATGTGTACTAAAATGTAATCTTCTCTTTATTTTCACATCATATACACCATTAAATACACAGTGCATATGCCTCTGGAAGTGTTCCTGGTAATTGCCATTTCTATTTTATTTCCCTCTACAGGAAAAAGGGAAACACTTTCAAGAGCAGAAAATACCTACTTGCTCTTCATTCACACCACAGTTTCCTTGGAAAATCAAAAATACTGGTTTTAACAGTCTACCTTTAGTTTAATAGATGAACCTGAATTTCACCTCCATTGAATTAAACTTGTTTAGATGCTTATCAAGAAACTTATTTCATAAATGTCTAGAATATGGAACAGAAATAAGGACATATTGAGCAGGGCAGTCTCTAGTTCATAGCAGCAATCAAGTCTCCTGCTAATACTGTTCTCATTTCAGTCTCTACACATTCAGTTTCTGCTGCACAGAAGAAATTGCAAATATTTGGCTAATTCAATACCTTACTACAATTTTTAGATGAAACATGGTATGTCTTGAATTTCAATATCTTGTGCAGTACTCTCAGCACAGAACAGTGACTTGAAAAGTGTTAACTGCTTGACTCAATTTAACCATAGACCAGGTATCATTCCCCTCATAAAATGAAGGTAATACAAAGATCACTCTATCAATATAACATTGGTCTCCCCTTCTGAGAATGCCCTGATCCTCGCCTCTGACTGCAGCAATGCTGCGCAGCCTATTTGAGGGGGGCACTCCAGAGCGTGCTGCCCCAAACCACCGCCTGCTTTGCCTGAAACATCTCAGCCTGGTTTTTATTTTCTTGCCTATTTAGGGCCCTAATCTCCTTGTGGAATAAGCTCTCAATATCTGGTGAGTCCCTGACAAGATGGCTTGAGACAGTATAGGCTCAAGGACACAAAGATGGTTCAGGAGGAGCAGAAATGTCATTACCAACACCCTGGCTGATGGGACTCTACCACTGGACAGGCCACCAACATCAACCATACAATACACTCTGAAACAGGACTTCAGCAAGCGATCCAAGTGAAGCAGCCTGTGACATGTGCAGGGACATTCCTTCTCAAACACCGCAAGGCAAAGAGAAGCTGGAAAGCACAGTGCATCAAGCATTGGCTTCAGGGCACAGTAACAAAGGGGAAAAAATTATTAATCCTACTTTCATAACTTTTTTTCATAATTTACCTTTTATTCATGTAGTTTTCAGCAACACTGGTCATTTAATTCTGTTCCTAATATATTAATGACTATTCCAAGAATTTAATGCAAACAGAAATAAATAACTGGAAATCTGAGGCAGGAAACCATGAAAGTTTGCAAACACGTCACAATCTAACACTCTACAGCCAAATAGCACAAGCAGGGCAAATTTAACAATTAGAAACCCAATCTGTCGTGTCTTTTACTCACAGTTTGATGACTTCGGTCACAGTAGCGCAGTCCAAAGTAATCTATCTCCACTAGGTTTAGGTGACGAAATACGTAGCCCAGGACAACTGATGCTTTCGTTGACTTCTGTGGGAAAGAATTTACAGACAAAGAAATTACATACAAAGATGCTCTGCCTTTGTCAGCTATGTGCAGTGGCATTCATGCATTCAATTAACTTTGTCTAACAAAAAAAAAAAAAAAGAAAGAAAAAAGGAGGCAGTTCTCAATCCTTTCAATAAAAATTTCAACTGGGCAGAAGAAAATATTATGTCTTCATGTATACTTAATCAATCATTCCATAAATACTATTAGGTAGCTGGCGAGTCAGTAGTTACAAAATACAAAGCAAACAAAAAACCCCAAAAAGCTCCAGTGTACTTGCATAAGCACAATGGCGGTGAACCTACTATTCTTCCAGAAAACTTCTGGTCTTTGATCAAAATTCTAATCACCATGACATGTTTTAACTCTAAAACCAAGCCATTCCTTCCAGTATGGGCCTGTCACACAAATTCTGACAATGAAGATCAGGAGGCCAAACTTTGCCTGAAGATCTTTATTATACATAATTTCCTGCTCTGTTACTTCTCTTTGTTAAGAAGGTTAGGTTTTACTTGGGGTTTTTTAAAATATTTTTGATAGTGGAAGTGATCCAACACCCTGCATTGAAATAAACCCATTCCTTTCTTGAACCATACTTCATTAAGGACCTACACCAGTGTTTGCAAACAATGCTGGTGACAATATTGCAAACAACATTGTATTGTTAAGAATGTATTCTAAAAAGCTTACTTCCACCTGAATGCCTCTTGTTTGTCAGCTGCCTCACAGTCAACAACAAACTAGAAAGACTAGTAACTACATAGAATGATCCTGCCTCAGAATCAAGTAGAGCCTGTGACTATAACAATCCTAAATTCCACAGGAAAATATGGACATAACTGATAATTAAGTTTTGGTTAACTCTTCAATATTGAATGAACTGCTAATTTGTAGTAAAATCACTGGAGAAGAAGAAACAGGAAGCAGCTGTGAGATACTGATTGTGCTATTTCACTTTTTAGTCTAAGAACAAATACTGCAGAAATTAAAATGCCAAATAATATCGAGCACAGAATAATTTAGTTTTGCTGGTGATGTATAAATCATACATCATCATAATGAATATTTATCCCTTTTTTTTCAGTAGGTCAGGGTTTGTACCTAGTCACACAGGCAGGGCCAACACAACAATTTTAGATGGCTGCTCACACTCTAAGCAAGACAAGTCAATGTAAGCATCTCTGGTAGGCTGGGAATTGCGTATCCAGTCTATTCACCACATATTTGCTTAAACCAAGAGATAATCTTAAAATGCTCTCAGTGTTAAAGTCAGGTTGTTTTCACTAAACAACTGTGATTACATATTCTCTCAGGATGAACAAAATGATCAGCCACAAAACAGAAAGCACTTTGAGGGAAAATATCACTAAGGTAAGCAGAAATTCACCAAATCAAATATAAGCATTTTGGATAAAGCAGAGCAATACAGTGACTTCACCATCAGATTCCTCAACAGGAAACTGAACTTGAGTTGTAACCACAATGCAAGACAAAAATCAGCCCCTCTTAGCTTCAGAGTGACTAATAAGGAATACTGCAGCAAAACAACAGAAATAGAACACATCTTTGTTTAAAAAAAAAAAAAAACAAAACACAGGTTAAATTACTAGACAGTAGTGATTCAAGGCTGAAGTCGTAATCATCCTGTCTCAGTCTAAATCACTTGTTATTCAAAGAAGCAGGAGACATGTCTCACCAAGAAGTTCATAGTTATGTCATCATTCATATGCCATCTAAGGCACTGGAACTTTTTCTATTATTATTTAAACAGTATAACATCTTGGGAATTTAGGATTATTAGACAAGCATCTCTGGAAGCAGACACAGGAAAAACTCAAAGTAAATAAGTAGTCACAACTCCAAACTTCCTGCATGAACAAGGATGGCAACACTTTCAGTGGGGTTATTAAATGTTAAAAGAATATTATTACAGATAGCAGGAGCTCCAAATCAGCCACTCAGAGCCACAGGATTTTGACATGGTTAACCAAAGTGTAGTTAGTAAACCCTTGCAGAAGGCATAAAGCTCAAATCGGTTTGCTTTCAATAAGCTCTTTATCTGACCAGTAACATTATCTATAGCATCAGTTAAGTCTATTAGCAGAAGTAAGAAATAATAACCCAGCGACGAAGATGAAGCTGTCAAGTTTCCACTGAGGCATCTTAACAATAATAATATGCACTTCTGGGAGAAATGAAAAGATACTAACCTAACGAAGAAGCTTAAGTCTTATTGAAGTTTAATTTAGCTATCTCTGTATCTGTTTAGGATCCTGCTAGCCTTCTTGGCTGGAAGTCTTCTTCAGTCATCTGAGTGCTGCAATGAGCTGTACATAGAGTCTTTGGGCCAGCTTTTCTCCAGTGAAGGCTAAAACTACTGTATTATCCCCAAAGAAACATGAAGGCTTCAGACCTAGTTTGGCAGAAATTAAGACTCACTTCTTTCCTTTGGGAAATAAATGGTAACAAAGCATAAAACTCTTCTTTGCTTTTTACTTCTATTGCTAGGTTGAGAGCAAAAACAAAGGCCTGTTAATTATCTTCCTGACATAACTCAATTAACACTGCCATCATTGCAGGTCCTGCAGAAAGAGGTGATCCAGCCATGAGGAAACGCTGAGCAAAACCATCCAACTTGCAACGGCTGGGGCTTTCCACCACTACAGCAGTAAGATAGTCAGTGCTTTGGTCATCCTCAGCAAAACAGACTGTGTGCAGTAGTCTCTGCAGCCTTGCTTATCAATCCCTTCTACAACTGTCTGCAATGCCTGCGCTTGCTTTGCAAGGGAAATGCCAGGATCAGAGCCAGCAGTTATTCCCACACCTCTGTAAACCCACCTTCCTTATCCTCTTATTTTGCCAGCACTGAGGAGTACTCTTCAGGTAAAATACTGATCTTTGCTGAAACCACTGCAACCTCATATTCAATTGAAGTTCTCATTTTAAGGTACATGATTTCAGAGTTTTATGCAAGTAAACTGCCTCTTCAAGTGGAGTTAAGAAAGCAGTTTTGTTGTTCAGTCCCTAAGTGGCTATTTCTCATTCCTGAAATACATTTTTACTGCATTTAAAGAAGGTTTTGCAAACTAAGAAAAGCCATCTTATTTCATCTGATAAAATTACAGCAAAACTCTGCAAAGCCATGAACTAAAACTATCAAAGATGTTAGGTTTACAGCCACATCATAACAGCACTGCGAAAATTACATAATCTGCCTTGCATTAAGCTCAGACTTGCTAGAGGCTTGCATTCATAGGGGTAAACCCAAACATATTTGAAAATATCAGCAATTCTTTCAAGAGAGAACAAAGAATTGTTTGAACGAGTCATACCATCTTGCTTTACATGTTAGTACTGTGGTTTCATAAACCAGAAAGGCAGGTTTCTACAGGCTAATGAAAATGACAGTCTGAACCTTCAGGAGACATCAGATTTAATTGTATTTTTTTAATCCAAATGAAAGCATTCTTTTAAAAATGGTACATAAAGTACTGTATTTTAAAAAATTCATGTAACTGTACATCTTGTCAGCAGGATTTCTTATCGTCCCCACAGCTCATTGTTTTTTAGCTCCAGTAAGGTTTTTCTAGTTGAGTATTTTTTAATTTTCTCTTTTGTATTGTAAACAGTAGTACAGGCCAAATCAGATCCAAGTCAAATGAATTTAAAAACAAAGACAGACGTGCAGCAATGTCTGCCTCAGTAGGATGCTAGGCTCCCCCCTTCAATGAAAAGCAGTGTAAGTAGTGAAGCCTCTTTTTATTAAAAACAACATTAAAAAACACACTACCTCTCTTAGTTCAAGTACTTATCACCAAATTTTTCTCCTGAAAGTAATTCAATACATTACCTCTTAACAGCCTCATAAATGCTAAGGAAGATGAATTCATAAGCATTTGCTCAAAAAAGAAAAAGGCTTAAAACTTGATTTGAACTGAACTTTTGAGATGCCTCCCCACAACGTGACCATAGTTACAGTCTATTGGAAGGTTACATCTCATGCTGAATTAGTTATTCTGTTTATAAATTGTCAAGAGACAACAATATAGAACAAGAGCAGAATGTTTCTAATGCTGAAAAAATGAGTTTCTATTGGAGTACAGAAAAAACAAGGGTGTTATGGGAGACGACACATAATCATGATGAAACATCCAGAAACATCTGCATAATACCCTCCATTTCCCTGTCATGTACAGGACTGCGTGGGTTTTGCTGCTAACAAGCCCTCTCAGTGGGATGAGCATTTGATCTGCTACCTATGGTGGGCTAAACAGCAGCTAGTGCCCACACAGTACACAAGGTCCTCTACATGAGCTGGCAACGGAGCGTGGGCACCAGCACTGTGCAGGCTTTGGGTAGCTAGGCGCTGCAGAAGATCTCGGGTTGTACAGTGAGTGAGGACTGGCCCAAGAATACAGCCGAGTGAGGTAGTGTTGCATAGCTAATGAGGCAGAATCTGCCCACAAAGGGCTGTACTTGATAGTCCCTATATAAGGGAGTGTTATTGCTTAATAAACGCCATTTTGCCATCCACCACATTGGTGTCTGTGTCAGTGGCCCAATGGTCAGAGTTTGATCATCGTGCCGGCCAGCCGCCGTTGGTCGGTTATCTGAAGAAGGCAACATGGCACTTTCCCTGCCAGTACACAGAGAAGGGCAGAGAGCAAGGAGAGCCTTTGATGTATGTGTCAGCACTTCTCCATGTGCATCAACCAGGTAGCCAGCATCAGAACACTGAGGCAGATGTACTCCAGACAGTATTTGTGCAGCATTTTCAGAGACCAAATTGCACTAAGTAACTGCAGCCCTAAGCAAAGGGTACTAAGGAGAGATGAGAATTACTCACAAAAGGGCGTGCAGTCATGCTAACTGTGGGTGGGCAGGGCCACCAGTTCATTCCATTCCTGGTAGATATGTAATGCAAACAGGCATCTCCAAACAGCACTTTTCCCCCCATATATCAAGCTCAGAAAAGACTAGACACTACCACACTTATCCATCATCTTCCATCTAGGAAAACAGCAAGGCACTAGGTTCTAAAATCAAAGTTCTTGGTACTTTTTACCAATGTAAAACACCTCTTTTTCCCCAAGGCAGTCAACCAGCCATGCCTCAATTTGCACACTGCACGTTCGAGCAGAGAAAAAAAATCTTTCAATTAACAATGCTAAGTATTTACAAATATTCACTTTCACTTACATAAAACAGCTTGACTTTCATTTGCAGAATGCATGCCTAAACAGAGCAGAATTTACATTAATGTTATTTTATATTGTGAAGACATTTACCAATACAATCTCATAACAGAAGTAAATACTTTCAGAAACTGAGGACTTTACACATGCAAATATTACACCACAGTCTGCTCTAAGCATGCATCATACGAATACACCATCCAAACTGTATTAATCCACTCTCTCTCTCCTTGTCTTTCACTGACAGCACACATGCCAATCTATTCTCAGAGGCTTTTTTCTGCAAACTACTCGCAAATTTAAAGACACATGCACAGACTTCCCAGTCTCAGTTCCCAAGAACTCAACCTAGTGCCAGATTTTTTTACAAGATATAACCTGTGGCACCAACTCTTAAGTGCTATATGCTAAGATGCCTCAAGACTTATTTTTTTGTTTCTAATGATAAAAGTATTGTACTCCAGTTAGAAAATGCTATTCTACAAAAAATGTTTGTATTTGTCTGGTTTTGCAGTTAGTGTGTCTGTCCTGAATTTATTTAAAAATTCACTTGGGGGCAACTTCTTAAAAGGGGGCAAAAATTCCTGGAAGTGGGGTCTCCAGGTAGTTAAAACTCCACTTGTAACCACTGGCTACTGTGCACTTTGAGGCTTTGTAACAGACAGATTAAAATGGATCCACTTAACTCTGAGAAAAGACATTTAGAAGAAAAAAGTGATGGGGAGCTGACGGTCAAACATTCCGCTTTGCCATCAGCTAAGGGCTGTAGGGGTTAACAATCATGCATTCCGCTTTACTATTAGCTAAGGGCTGTAAATTATGGCTTGTTTAGAATGTTTTCTTTTCTTCTTTGCTCCTGGCGAAGGCTCAAGGGCTTAACAACCTGTCCTGCACAACATATATCTGATCGAGGTGGTCCTTGACTATCATGTCTTGTCCAGTGCTTGGGTGCTTGTTCTTTTCCAATTAATTAAAACTGGTTAGGACTAGTGTTGCAGATGTGGAAGAATGCCAGTACTGCCAGCTCAGCAAAATCGACTGAGGGGTGAAAAGTGCAACCTGAGGAAGACTTGCAGCCTTCCTCCAAACGACCACCGCCCACGCCATGAAGACCCCTGCCCAGCTCTGATCTGACCCTCTGCGCAAGCGCTGAGGAGATAAGGACTAATTAACATACGAGGCGAGAGGGGGCAAGGACTAATTAACATACGAGGCGAGGGGAGGCGGGGAGAGGGTAATCTGCTTGTGGGATATTCATGATTTGGGGTGTATAAATATGAACATGTAACCCCTCGGGGTATGCACGCTTGGTGGAAGGATCCCCCGTGCATCTGGCACCGCAATAAAGAATATCTTGCTACTGAAGAAATTATCACCTTCGTTCTTTGAATCAAAAGTTTAAAAGAAATATTTAACCAACCTGTGTGAACCTACATCAGTTCAACAGGTTCCTTTTCAGGGAGCAGATATAAGCAACAGTAAACTTGGTATAGTAATGCAAGTTGTACATGCACACACATCATACAAAATGCTCCAAGCAGGAACTAAAATCCAATGAAAAAAAAAAAAGGGCACTTAAAGTAGGCAAATGAATAATGGAAAGACAGCTACACTTTGAAGATATAATTAAATACTTACTAATGGTTCAAAATTGAGCTCTCATCAGCCAGGAACAGTATTTTGTAAAATGGCAGCAAGTAGTTTAGTAGTTTGTGTAGAGGAATTCTGGACATATTCATTTTATTTTAAAATCTGTACACTAATTTGTCCCCTGATATTAGCATTAATCAATCCATTAAAATCTATGTTTAATGTATGAGAGAAGAGCCAAGGTACCAACAATAATGTATTTCAACAATTTGCTGAAAAGAGCTTTTCTGAAGAACTGAATACCAATTATTATTTCCATAATTCCTATGCAGTTTGAAGAATTCATACATCGAGGAAATAAATGATTATAGCAAATATACAAAAGAAAACCAGCATACAGCCACACATTTAGAATGATTAAGATATTGGCTACTGTTCTTTTTCTTCTTTTCTGAAAACGTTGCTCACACAAAGCTGTGTGGCATAGTGTATTTTCTGGGTAGGCAAGGCCTCTGCACATCCTGATTAGGGATGCTCCTGGAATAGACCACGAGCACCTAGAGAGGCAGAAGTACATGCAAATTTATTAGGCATGCCCTCTCACAGATTTTATTTTAAATAGTTCCCCATAAATTTGGAAGACACATCCCTTTGGATCCACCAAAGGCTGTGAAGCCACAAGACAGGAGGAGGTTCTTTTCTCTCAGAACCTCTCAGCGGCAATGTGGTCAAGCAGGGCTTTCACGGGTGTGGGTGGAAGACGAGAGCTCCTATCCTAGCCCTGGGCTGCCTGGTGGGGTGGGAAGAGGAAGGCCAACATCTCAGCTCTATCCTGAGACAGGGGTCATGCTGCTTACCCAGGAACAACAGCTGCACGGGGAACACGAACACCACACTGCCACACTATGCCACAGCCCCCCACAGGCAAATCCCACCAGCAGTGAAAGCAGCAGCACTCTGCAATTCTTCTCAAAGGATGTACCCAGGGAACAAGTGAAACTCTGCAAATATAGAGGCAAAGGGCTTTGATGTTTGCCACAGAACAAAGCTAACTGTATCCTTCACCTCTTTATTCTGACTTATGCTACCTTCACAGGACAGCTCTGGTTTGCACTCAGACTCAACTGCCTGCACAAGTGCCTCAGCAGACCTCACTCTACAGAAAGATGAGCTCTACATCATGGGAAGGAAAGACACAAAAGAGACAAAGATAGGTGTGCTCCAAAAGGCTTGTTTAATGGAGAAGACTCCTCTTAAAAGTAGGAAAAGGCAGGAAGGAGATGCCATCCTTTCAATAAGTAAATTCTATCTTTATCTTTTCCCTTATTTTTCCATCTGAGAAGGATTCAACGGTTTTTCTGGTGATTTTTTCTGTTGAGCTCTTGTAATGTCTTGACTTAAAGGTAATGAGATAGCTCAGCCAACTGAATCAAATGATAAACAAAAACACCTAAACAAAACCTGATACTATCACTTTTGGTTTTGAAAAAAATATTAAAAACATCAAAATTTTTTGAACTGAGCTTGATAGAGAACTCTAATACATTAATTGACTTGACACAGATTTCAACCTCTGCATTATTCCACTGTAGCCCTTACTCTTGAACCAGGGGAGTGAAGAAAAGGTTAAGGAAGAATACACCATCTACGCTTAGGAGTCATATTGAAAGAAAATACGGTCAAGAGGTTAACAGCAGCACCAACTACAAGTGCCAAGCAGGACACCACGTTTGGGCTTTGCTGCGGGACAGGGAGCATGAGAAGGTGGTTTGCTCTTTGGTCAGAGATTCTTGCGGTGCTCTGTACAAACAAACTCAGCTCTGACAGTACAGGTATTAATTCTGAATGAAATAAATGGCAAAATTAAGGAGATATATTACATAAGGATATATATTATTCTTGCTCTTAAAAAATCCCCAAACTGTCCAACAGAAAAAAAAACACTCCACCATTCTACTAAATAATAGTTTGATCCAACTTCTTATAACAAAACTGGATCCATATTATTGAATTACTGATCTGCTTAACTGAATTAAACTGCCTAACTCTGCTTAAGATGAAGTAGTAGAAAAATTCTGAAATACTTCAACAGAATGAATCTCCTCTTTAAATTTTAACATTTTTCTCTTTCTGAAACTCTTTTAGAATCTAGCTCTTTACTGACATTCCCTTGAAAATCTTGTACTTAAAGCAGTTCATCAAAGCACGAGACATATTTAAATTCTAAGTTCTTGTGCTCTAAAACCGCAGTGCATAATGAGCTTAATCTGCTCTGTAAAAATTCATACAACACCTAATTTAAAAGAACTGTTTAGATTGATGAAGATAGGAAAAGTTGAGAATGTTAGAAGTAAGGCTTTGGTACTTACAGTGCCTCCCTTTCACAAAGAGGGAGAAATCACAGTTGGTCAAAGAGGCAGAAAAGAATAAAACACATCAGAATTAGATGATTAAAATGAAAAGACTGTACCTTCATAGTTAGTCTGAAATTGGTATTTTGTATGTGCATTGATAGAACCAACCTAAGAAGTCTTGTTCCAGTAAAACATAAGAAATAAAGGAAATAAGGCAAAAGGAATAACAAGTAAGACAAAACATCTGAAAAGGTGACAAAATGAAAATTGAAAATGCTTCAGAACAGATTTATTTCAAGACAAAATAACAACAAATAGAGAATTTTTTTACATTGTAGAAATCACATCAAGAAAATTAATCAAAAAACATGGGATGCTTCCTTTATTTGGAATAAGTGTGCCAATAGCAAACTCATACTTTCTCTGCCAGGAAAAAACTGTGCTGAGGCACTTGTGCTGGCAGCTAAGGCTCAGCGCAAACGTGAACTGTCCTCTGGAGGTGGGGCAAGTCAGAATAAAGAGGCTCGGGACCACATTGCCCCGGCAGATTCTGAGAGAAAAAGGTCTCCCCTCCTGTCTGGCAGCAGCCTTTGGGGATCCAAAGGGATGTGTCTTCCAAATTTATGGGGAACTATTTAAAATAAATCTGTGAGAGGGCATGAGAAGTGCATGCATAATAAATATGCATGTACTTCTGCCTCTCCAGGTGCTTGTGGTCTACTTCTGGAGCGTCTCTAATCAGGATGTGCAGAGGCCCTGCCTGCCAAGAAAGCATCATTTTACTTTCATTTCCTGCTCTCCTACAGGCTATTCAAGCTGTTCTTTTCAACTTGTCATCTGCAAACTGGATATTTGGTACTGAATTCAGTGGAATCTACTCTGCAACCAACCAACAACAATTTTTAATACATAAACTCATAGTTCATACATAACAATGCTTATTTTCAGTGAAAGATTCACCTGTGTTTGAACATATTTTGATTGAAATGCATACTGTCCTTTTACAGTCTGTGAAACAATGATTTGTCATATCCCCAAAAAGCTTTTCCAAAGCATTCATTCTAACTACTTGATGGAGTTTAATTTCTCATTTTGACTGAAACTTACTTCTGCCATGTTGACATAAGGCAAGGACACATTTGTTGACCTAAAAAATTTGCATACTTTCTATACTTTCTGTACAATTTCAATAACTCAATTCCCACAGCACTTCCCATAAAACTGATACGATTCTACTCTCTTATTAAAAATTCTCATAATAACAACCATCTGAACTTTTATTTGAAAAATTAAAGATTGACATTTTTAAAAATGCCCTCTTTTTAATAGACATTCCTCAGGAGAGCAATGGAGTACACTCATTAGCAACGACCCCCTGCCTCCCCCCCCAAAATAAAAGCAGTCAGCAGGTTTGCAGCAGTTCAGGAGTAAGTTATCCATTAGCAGGCAGTAATGGCTGCTAAGGGGGAACTCTATACACCTGCATCCTCTCCTGCACCGTGTAGAGTTTCTGGCTGCCTTGAAGAGCTGCCATCCAGTATCACACACAGCATGGGGTCATATTACCATTTTACTGGTACTGGGCTGCATTCAACTTTAACAAGCTTGACTGAAAAAAACAAAGCAGCCCCTCCATGGGAAAGGAAGTATTCTAGCAGACCCATGGCAAAAGAGGGGGATGAAAAGGACAAGTCCATCACAGCTCCTGGCTGCTCTTCCCTCTCTCACTAGTGCTGCCTGCCCCCTCACTCCCATGCTCACAGCAAGGGTCTCTCCTTCAGCTGTCAATCAATTCCTGAGTCATTAAGCTGTCAATCAGTTCCTGAATCACTGCAGATTCCAAGAATCCAGAATCCAAGACAGGGGTTTTGTTAGGTTTTTTTTGAAGGATGATACCCCTGCACATAAATAAACAGGGCAAGTGTGAAGTTCAAAGAATAGCAAACAAAATTAAAAAATTAAAGCAATTCACAAACTTTATTCAGCCTGTTGCATGGATGTGTTATATCAGTGTTGCCATCAATTGCTCCCCTCAACTCGATCCACATAGCACTCATATTCTGCTCAGCATCATTCCTCATCCCTGGCTGCCCATTCTGAGCTCCTTAATTTGATCTACTCATTGTGCCAGGGTTATTTTTCCCTAGCCACTTTCCAGTTCCTTGTTCTTTCCTACTAGCAGTCTCTTTCCAAGAAGTACCCTGCATGCTTGTACTCCCTTGGCACATACAATGCTGCTTCCCTCAGCCTGTCATCCCCACTGTTTCTCCTATATTCCTTGAACTACTTGTGCTCTGAAACAGAGGCAATTCCTCCCTCTACTTGACCTTTCTCCAATATACTTCTTCACTTCCTCTTACCAGTTTTAGCCCTTGTCTCATATCAATCAAGTCCAGAAATTTCTCCATGGTGGTGTATTGTGGGACAGGTAATGCAGAAACATACCTGACTGTTCCAGATGCAAGAAAATTGTTTTCAGTTCTGGTGCCCAAACTCAAGAACCAGAAACACACAGATGATGTGGTGGCCACCAGGACCTGACAAAGATGGTATGAGATAGCATCCTTACAGGACTAAACCAATGAAGTCTGAGGAAATGTCTCCTAAGAGAGATATTTCAGCACCACAGACAGGCTTACTGTTGGCATGTTTTTAAAGCAACAGAGAACAATACACTTTTTGCATGGTGACCATTCTGACCATACTATCAAGTCTTTGCTTCAAGAATTTCTCAAGCAAAAATGGTCTTGAGGATCTTTTTTTTTTTTTGACAGTCAATTGTTTTCCTTGCTTCACTGTTTGAAATAATATACCTTTGTGAAATAGTGTTAACTCATCACAGAGTTCAAAACCTGATGACTAGCAAACCTACAAACAGACCAAGCATCTTAGTAGAAACCCCCTCCATAGTACCTTCCATTCAAGAAGATTCCCCAAGCTTTTCTGACTGAATTTATTGCTATTTCATCAGAGATTCTATCAAAAAGTCATTATTATTTTGAAATAGTTCTTGGACATGGAGCTGTAGTGGTAACACAGTTTTCTTCTAAAAAATCAATGCACAAAATATCCTGCATAGCTTTAAGGAACCTGTGGCTTATTTTAGCCACTTCCTTCTTTTCCCCTGGACCTCCATCCCACTCTCCTTTCAGTAATTAAATCTTTCAAGTAGTAACTTAATGTTAAGACCACTGATTCAGATAAGGACACTATTTTCTCACTGCTTAGTCTTCATTTGCTTTGTAAAATGATTAGCATATTTTGAAGTGCCTTTACATGCTATGGAAAAACTGCATATACATAAGAACACAATTTTGCATGTTCACATACAAGGAGTGAGGTTACTGTTCAACCAGTCAACGTTCAGGAGCTACTTGACCATCTGTGGTGGTTTAGCCCTAACTGAACAATAACCAAACCACCCAGTTACTCCTCCCCAACTCAGCAAGATGGGGAGGAGAATCAAGAGAGAGTTGTAGAACTTTCTGGGTTGAGATAAGGACAGTTTAATAGAACACCACAATGAGTAGGCAGTTACAATGATGGCCAAAGGACAAAGAAAAATGAGCAATGCCCAATGTAACTGCTCACCACGCTCAGCCTGATGGCAGAACTGCAGTTCCTGCACTGGCTGCAGCACTGCCTCGGCCCAGCTGCTGCCCTTATATCCCCGAACATGATTTCACGTGGGATTGAATAGCCTGGCCACACCCCTCAGCAACAGCTGGGGAGAGTTAATTCTATCCTGGCCAAACCCAGGACACCTGGCCAAACCCAGGACACCATCAATACTATGTTGAAAGTTTAAACTTTACAACATTATAGACAGCTTTCTGAAAAATATTTTTCTTGACCTGTCAAAATTTCAGATCTATCACATTTTTCACAATGCATAGAAGATAAGATTTCATATGCACTAAGTATCCTTAAAAAACATCCAGAATTATTTTCCTAAAACTGTATGTCCAATTTAATGACTAACTTTTAAACTCATCACTAAAATTAACACAATCTCTTTATTGTTAATAAATGTTTAAATTACCAAGGTTGATGGGGAAAGGTATTTATAACATAAGGATGCAAACCAAAGAACTGCTATGCCTTGGCTTTGAAGTCTATTCCTGAAGAAGGTTTTTGTTCTGTGACATGGAACTCATAAGAAACTGATCATCTTATACATGGTATAATGTTATGTACAATATCTATTGAGATATACTGTGGCTACCTACCTGTACTAATGAATATACTCTCCATACTGAAGAACCAAAAATAAACCAAAATCCTTACATAATCAGCACTTGTATCATAATGTCCATGAAGGACATCATAAAGAGATTAACTACTTCAGCAACATTGGATTAACTTCTTAACTCCTATCTGATAACACAGATTAGTGATAAACATAAAGCTCTAGATAAAAATATGGCACAAAAAATTTTGCAGAATAAGAGCCTTCTTTCTCTACATCAGTATGGAACTAACAAATATGTCTGTTCATTAACAAAACTGTTCACAGAGATGTGAGCCCTTCACCCCTCAATGCTCACAGTGTCAATATTGTCACTCTAATGAAAAATGAAACAGCATCTTCAGTATCAGACTCAAGAGGTTAATTAATCAAAGGCCTTAGGCATGTTAGCCATCCCTGCTAGCAAAGGTTATCTGCTGTACTCCAGGAGCCTGCTCACATATCTCTTGCAAGAAGGAAAACAATTTAAAAAAAAAAAAAAAAAACAAACACGGTTTTGAATATAGATACAAAATTACAAACACACTTCACATTAGAAAAAAAAAAGACAATTAATGACAGAAGACAAAAAAAGTCTGTTTAGAATCCACTGATGCTATGAAAACTTGTTCGTCTTTTTCACTCAGAGGGAATAGGTAAAGTGAACACTTCCCCCCTTTTTGAATTAATATTAATTTTATTACTGACTTTCAAGTCACAGGATTTTAGATTAATGTTATAAATAAGATTTCAAGCCTTTAGCCTAAATTCTGCAAGCCTAAGCTACTGGAATCATGACCCTAATCACATTTGTTTGGACCCAAGCAATAAAAAGCTCCCAGCTCCCTCTTAACAATCTAACAGTGTAAAAACTGATAACTTGTAATTAAAGCAAAAAAAACACTATTAAACTGAAGACTGATTGTAAAACTTCTCTGTTTAAACCACAGGCTTGTCAGGAGTCTCCATTAGAGTATCTTCAGTTCTGCTGCAGTCATACTCTGCCACAGAGCACTAGATAAACCTCAAACAATCATGCTTTAATGTGAATGAAATTACTGGATACACTCAGTGCCCTTCTTTCAATGCAGGCAAATCATAGTATGTTCTGTGGACTAGTCTACTAAATTTTAAATAGAACATCACTACTTTAAGCTTGACTGAAATGTACTCGATTATACCAATTTTTTACAGCTAAAATTATTCATTTCTTATCTGTGACGAATACAAGACTTTTAGCAGCATTACTTTTGTTTACATTAAATATAGCTTACCATGTGATTTGAACATGATCCTGTTCACGTTCAAATCTAATGGCAGAAAAATTCTTTTGTTTGAATACTGAAGGCTCACATCCTTGAATTTTGATCTGATTGGCTAAGGATGAAATAATATGGTTTACTTTCAGTAAAACCACCAGCACATTCATTAGTTAAGAGGTGGTATTTCTGTAAGTTTTTAAGGCATGCCACTAGTGAACTTCAATCATGCCTGTTCTACTCACTTTGACAACTGGCTAGTGCACTTTGAAGTGCTGTCACAAAATCAGTGACACTTGTATTCCAGAGTGAAATATTACAAAGTGCTGCTCCTTGTAAAGATCTATAGTTTTTGCATCATTTTTTCCTGGTGTTATAAACTCTGACTCACAAGATTTCTCTACTGACAATAACCACATCAGGACTGTCACATGAGATAACACCTAAAATAAGAACTTTAGAATATGTGTGTATCTCCATATACATGGTTACAATGTACACCTCAAATTATTTTTAAATAACTGTATTTGTTTAAAAGTTGAGGAGGCTGTTTTATTATTTAAAGCATCTCCCAAAATATCAATGCTTTCCAGCCAGGGTGAGATCTGAAACTTCATCCACTGTAACTCATAAAACGACCAATAGCAAAGACCGTTTTCTCGCTGAAAGGCGCAGTGCTACGATTCAAAAGTTCCCAATTAGCTTTTGGTAAAATTTTTTTCACTACAGAACTATACAGTAAACATTTTATTTCTTAAGAGGTGTTAGGCTAGTATCCATCTACATCACCATAAAGATTCATCCTAGCACTGTTTCTCCCAGGCTCTGCTCCCAAGCTACCACAATGTAACACAGTGCCTCAGCCACAAAAAAAAATGACCAAGGTGTTAATTCATCTGCTCTGCAATCAATACCTCACAGTTTCACATAATATAAATGCCCACAAAACAGATACTACAAATATTGCCAAGGACAGACTCATTCAAATTGCCAGTTTAACGAATCTAGCCACTGCTTACCCAGACACCAAAGGTACCACCGGTCCCCTTCCCTATGCTGAAGATATGATGGACACCAGCCTACACAGACATTCCTGCTCCACTGAGCTGCTCTGGGTTTCACTGAAAATAAAACAAGCTAGCACAGATCTCTCAGGTAAACTATACAAGTCTAATGGATTTTGACTTACTAGAGCCTGCTCACGTCTCTGTCAGAAATCTGCTTGGAATTTTAGGCTATAGGTATCTGCTCAGTACTAAAATGAACAAGCCCTCCAAACTGTACAAGTTACACTGAGGTAGTGATCAGTTATCTCAGCCACAGCATTGTCCTCTGAGGCACTTGGTATATCCAGTTATGCAAAATGTATGAGATTTTAACAGAAAGTTGGCCAACTCCTAGACATAGTTATATCATTAAAAAACAAGACTTGCATCTTAGCTTGGGCCTGGGAGGAATATAAGACTATGCCAATGATGTACATAGCATTCATCCAGTTATTAAGGAGGAGTTCATTACCTAACGCCAGTGGCTTTGACACTTGAAAGGCCAAGCCTGGACCTGCTGCCATGCAACACCTCACAAAAGGTAGTGACTGTTCTCTTCAAGGATGAGTAGGTGAAACTATCCCAGTATCTACCCTGTATTCTAATCCACATTAAAGCAAACAAACAAACACACGCACACAAAACAAACCACACACACACACAAAAAAAACCCACAAACCACCAAACAACAAAACACTCCACAACCAAAAAGCCTCACTGATGGAAGAATGATCAAAACCCACCCAGGCTAACTAACAAAATATGGAAAACAGCAGTTGGACACTGAAGGTTTCTCTTGTCCTAAGCAACTTTGACACTCTCCCAGAATTAAGAATTTCCTCACTTTTTTACATCCAAACTGCTCACACAGCTATGCACTTCAGAGTTGTTTGAAGGCTTTTATAAACTCAGTTACTACCTGGCTGTCACTCCCTGCCATGAGACCAAAAACTTTTCTTGTGAACACAGCACTGACACCACTCTTTGAAGACATTATCAAAGCTTTAAATAAGCCGCTGACATTTTCCATAGAAACTGAGGGAATGGATGGATTTGGCTATGTCACATTTTGGCATAGAAGCACAGTAAGATAATCAGGTGCAGACACCAAAAAGCAAGGAAAATCAGAGGAGGCATCACCTTTACTTGCACAGCTACTGTCTTGCTAAACAGAGATTTCACCTGTTGTCTTTAATTGCAATAATCCAAACAACACTAGAGCTTTCACTTTAGGTAGAGCAACAATTACCACTTAGGTCAAATTATTTGATTAATAATACTGTTTGGAGATGAGAGGGGCAGCTTCTCATCCCTATATACCTGATGACATGATTTAACATATGCCCACTGGATCACTCTGCTTTAATCTGTCATTACAGGACTAAATCTTGGTTTAAAAAAACCCAACAATTAGCAAGAAAAAAACATTGCATGTTCTTACTAAAACTAGAATACATATAACACTAAAGGTAACAATGCAGGAGTACATTAATATTCAAAGACTGATTTGTTTGCACATCATATATTGACTTCCTTTTGTGTACATGTATTTTCAGTATAATTATTAAAGCTCCTCCTGATCTGACAGGAAAGCCTTTTCTCAATATCTTCCTTCCTTTTTTTTGCATTTTTCACCACCACATTTACAAGCATGATCATTCATCTTTTCTATTGTAAGAGACAAAATGCTACTCAGCAAAATTCTTATTTGTGTCTCCACTGGCCTCTTATTTTTCAACATAAATACACTTAAGACAATAGCTATGTTACAAGAGAATTCATCCTTCTCTTCCAGACATGCTATCATCACACAGTAGCAAGGTCCAAGTAGCTAGAAGAGGTCAATTGCCCAAATTATCCTAAGGAAGTCTACACTTCAAATATACACCAGTGGACCTTACATTAATTAAGCAACCACTTATTTCAGTTCAGAAGGAAAATATTAGAGTTCTGGTCATGAAAACCAATTTCAAGTTCATTCCTTAAGGATCATAAATCTTTGCAATGTGTTTAATTTTATTAGTGCATCAAGCCCTCAGAGAGTCAAGACTTCCCAGTGTCTTCAGCAGATATAGATTAGAATAGCTTCAGTTAGGTCCACAGGGTAGTCTACAATGCTTGAAAACACTTAATGTTCAAACAACTGTTAAGAAGCAGTTAGCTGCACTGCTTCAGGTGACAAATCTAAAGGGAATATTTGAATAGTTTAAATGTACAACTGTTGAAAAGCCAAAAACATAGTTGGTATACCAAACAGCCGAATACTCTAAGCCTTACCATGTTTTGCTATACAATTGTGAAACAGGCTGCCTAAAGAAAAAACAACAACAGATTTTTCATTTTTCTAAAGGAACATCACCAAAACAAGTTCCTCTGCAGCTGAAGGTGGTGCATACGTCACTTGGCATTTTTTGCATTTCTGCAGTTAATACAATTAATTAATTAATACAATCCTAAAATTAAGAAGTGCAAAGGAAGAGGGCAGACACACTTTACAGAAAGAAAACTACCTGAAGGATGAGATCGATAAAAATTAGATGAAATTCAACCTGACAAAATTGCAAGGATATGCTTTTACAGGCCAAACCCATACATTTCTGTTACAGCTGGAACATCACTAAGCAAAAATAAATGAGGTATGGAGGACAAAGGTGTATTCATCAAACACAGTACCTGTCATGAATATGCCAACTTATCAATTTTGAAGATGGCCCAATGCAGCTTCAGTAAAGTGCAATTCACCACCTTTTTGAGATCTGGCTGAGTATTGTAATGTGTTAACTACTCCAGTCAGACACATTAATGGGAACCCAGTAGCCTTCATAATTTTCCACTCAACTAGAAGTTTCTTTTAGACTACACTACTGTTAGCGTAGAAGCAAAGAGTGTTTGCAGTTTCTACAGTCGTAGGATGGAGGACAAAGGAAAATTACTGGGAACTTCGTCCAGGTCCTGTACAAAGATAAACAGGGATGAAGTTCTGTAGACAGCCTCAAAAGTGGCTACAGGGCTGCAGCCCATGAATATACAACAAGTTGCTAGGAGAACTTGGCTGTCTACCTTGCAGAGAAGAAGTCAGGTTGCAGTAAGAAATGACACTCTCATCAATGATGCACAGTAAGAAGAAGCAATGATATCAAGATGCAGTAAAGGAAATTCCTTACTGGAGAGTAAATGCAGGAACAGGTTGCCCACAGGTTATAGAACTTCTGCCATTACAGACAGTCAAAATTAATGTGTGAACGGTCCTCAGAAATCTGCTCTAACTTTGAAGACAGCTAGACTATATAACCTCCAAAAGTCCCTTCCAGCTCAAATGATCCTATCACATAATTTAACAGCCATATAATACACAATCTGTAGAAGACAGCAATGCTGCATCACTTTACTCACACTTGGTTAAAATTGGACTTGAACACAAACTCATGAAAACAGTACTTTGAGGTAAGGATGCTCCTATCCCTGTCTTTAAGGGATGCTGCAAGAAAACTATTCCTCATACAGCAAAAATTTATATATATATATATATATATAACTGATATCACTACAAATACTTGGGGGAAAACCAAAAAACAGTGGAAAGCAGACTGCAAAACTCGCAGTTCCTAAGAGAGCCTGTATAGATATGTAGCCAACAGGTATTATCAATACTTTTCTGTTGAAAAAGATTTAAATGTTTACTGTTCAAGACAATTAGGTGTCATTTAGCCAAATGTTATTCATTTCAACTTTGAAAACAAATTTTGAAGATATAAACACACAAACTGAAAAATATTTTTTGTAAGATGTGATAGCATATGATTAATTCACATTCATAAAGACCAGCCCTTCAAAAATATCTAATGTTTCTGTTTGGTTTTTTTTATATATAAAAGGAAAGAAGGAGTTCAAAAAAAGTTATTCTAAGCTCTTAGATATTAACTATAACTCTTAGCTACAGTTAAATATCCCAATGTTAACCAACAAATCTGCTTAGCTTTAAAAGCAACCATAACAAAAGATACTTTGTGTTATACACAAAGTCAATCGTACCACTAATCTGTTTACTTTTAGCACAACTTCCAGAAATCCTACCTCTGAGGAGTTTTTAAAGGGAACAGTTAAAAAAAAACTCTAGGCCAGCAATACTTGTCACCAGTTCCTCTGGATAATTATTAAATGGAGTCTCTTAGTTCAAGCAGCCCACTTTTAATAAATTACCGCACTGCGAACAGGTTCACTTTGAAACAATGGCACAAGCATCTCAGTGACCCACACAGAAGCCATTTCAAGCAGAGTATGATCTGATAGCTTTGCATTAATTAAAACATAGATGACTGACTTTGCCATTCTGACATTCACTTTTGTGTTTGCTGTTTTTATTCAATCAGTTTTGCCATACATACTACTGTGACCTATTACTGTTGAAAAGAGAAAACTGTTTGGACAGCTTAAACACGCCTAGCTATAATCACCACTATTGTAAGAGAACAATGCTTTGGCTTTCCTCTGGGAAAGGCAATGCAACACTGAATTTGATTACACTTACTAACTTGATGAGGAAAGCAAACCAGTCCCAACAGAAAGTGGAAATCAATCTTTCACTCTTCAGTAATCATTGCTCATGAACTGGCAAAAAATGAAAAAGAGCTTTAGAGCTCAAGCTCTTCACAGCCAAATCTGTGGATACTGTGGATAATTCTTCTTCTTGAAGCTAAGATTATTCTCCATTCCTCATTTATATATGGAAGTGAGAAAGTATCTGAAAAAAAAATACAAAGCTGAATACCAAATGCCAAGTATCTTCATCTGCATTTTTTTCTTCTACTTTTTTTTCCCCTAATAAAGAAACAAATGCTATTTGCCTGCAAAACTCAAGCAGACCACTGCACACATCAGCAGTAAAGTCCAAAACAACGCTGGCAAGTAATTTGGTTTAGGTTTTTTCAAGACCAAATTTCTTAAGCGCTGGTTATTCTAAAGGCAAGATATGCTTCTTTGTTGTAATAAGCAAAGCAATTTTAAAGCTCAGCTAATAAGGTGTTTCATTCCATCACAGCTGTGCAAGTTCAATGTATGAAAGGAACCAGTATGTGTCTTAGAACTCTATACTTCCATGCCTTTCAGGTAACATTTCATTTACTGTTTTATACTGAAAAACGGTAAGAAAACATTCTGAGCTTAAGTAATTTCATGACCCAAAACATCAATCTAATCTCCCAGGGTGAAATACTACTTCATAGCCTCTTTCACAACTTTTGCTATAGAAGCAGCTACTTAATTGATGCCTTCATCAGGTTACACCTGTACTCTGGTTTAAATCGGTGCAATTAATTAGCATGTAAGACATTTATGTTAATAATGCAAAGGAAAAGATATTTATCTTACTGGTCCTTCATTTTCTTATCTTTATAAAGCTGTTAGAAGGAAAACAAATTAAGTAAGAATTTCAGCCCAAATTTGTGGTTCTGCAGCCCCAGGCAGTGTTTTAGAAAGGAATCTTGACATAATTGGACCCCACACAGATATGCCTGCAAATCTTGATTTAAAGCTGTTGCATTAGGCATTAGTCCAACTCCTTTGTAAAACAGAAGAACTGAATCAAGTCTCAATAAAAAAATATGCTGTGGATGGTCATCTGCTAGTTGAAATTACACCATGTTCTGTGGGCAAGTCCCACAAAAGGAATACATTTTAAACAGAAAAACTTATTTACAAATGTTTCAAATAGTACAGTTTAAGAATACAGAAAGCCGGCATTAATTAAGACTGTTAACATAGCTGGCTCATTCATCCACATGATAACACACCTAACTATTCGGGTGTCTCATTCAGACCTCCCAAATTCTTTGAAATACAGCCCACAGGGCCTACCAGACAGGCACATCTCAGTGGCATCTCAGGATGCACGTGTCCTTCATGTCTTTCATCTAGATTATATGATGCTGGCAAGCCACAGAGCTACCTTGAAGCTGACAAATATGCAGCAAAACTTCTGCAAGCTTGAGAAGGCTGTTATACCAGTACCTGCCAGTTGCCTCTGGCATGGGAAGTTGTGGAGCTGTTGAAGTCAGAGATGCCAGTGTCCCAGTAGAGGAGTTTATTACAAGCTAGGAAAAAGCAATTATCACGAACAACGTGTCAAATTTGGCAAGTTTGACTTCAGCGTGTGCTTGCAACATCCATCCAGAAGGATGGGTGAATCAAACCTAGCTAATTCTACTTCTTTGATATAAAAAGACACAAGAGGTTCCAGGATCTAGTTAACTTGCATTTGAATTAGAAACTTGCAGCTTCTCTGTGAAAAAGATGAACATCACATAAACTCCAAACCAGATTCACCTCTAATTTGCTGGCCTTTAACCAGCGCAACAAGACTGTAAACAGAAACAATACCTTGACTGTGTGTGAAACTGAAGCCTCAATACTAGGACTTCCTCTGCTCAGTCTCTACAAGTCCATTTGAAAATACAGTCCGCACTCTGTGGTATGATATGTATGGTAGTAGTTAAAGAAGATACAAAATGACACACAGTGGCTCTGTGGAGCATGAAATAAGCATAAACAGTTATTATAGTCACTTCATTTTTAAAAGACAGGAAAGTACTTTTGAAGTATATACAGTAGTAAATAAAACAAAATGCATCAACTCAGTGCAACAACCAGGGAGAGAGAGCAGTCATCCACCATGACTATTTTTCTTATACTTCCATTTATCCAATACTGTTATTCATGCATATGAGCAGCATTATCATAACCTATTACAATAACATATTATTATTTGAATTCAAGGAAACTAGACTGCTAAAACTTTTTTGTCAAAAATCTTTGTTGTTAGAGTAGGCAGACTTGGTTGTCTGCCAGATGCCCACCCAGCTGCTCTCTCACTTCCTCTCCTCAACCACACAGAGGCAGAAAATAAGATTAAAAGCTTATGGGTCAAGATAAGGACAGAGAGATTGTTCATCTGCCATGGGCAAAACGGGGAAAAGTGACTTAATTTATTGCCAATTAAAAGTAAGAGTAGGATGATGAGAAACAAAGACAAACCTTAAAACACTTTCCTTCTCTTCTTCCCAGGCTTCACCTCATTTCTGACTCTTCTCCACATGCAGGGCAGGGGAATGGGGAACAGGAGTTGTGATCAGTCCACAACAGCTTCTCTCTGCTGCTCCTTCCCTTCACTTTTCTCCTCCTCCCCTCACAGAGGCCACCCCTGCAGACGGCTGCTACAAAACCCTTGCCATGTAAACCCAACACAATTATGCAAATAGATAACAAAAGAAGCCTTTGGGAGTCTATGGTTTAATCATGATGTGATTCTGAAGGATAGGAGGGGTAAGGCTTTGTTTAGAGGTTTCTTAAACATTTCAGCTCTAGCAGCAGAAATTTCAGATATAACATTTCCTTCCTCAACATGATTAACCACAGTAGCGGAAAAAAAAAATCAGCTATTTCCTTCATATAAAATAAATGAGTGTTATGACAGAAATCTGTTCTTCCCACACACTCTCTCAAAATCAGGAGCCTTTTACAAATGTTTAAAGGGAACATGATAAAAGAACCTCAAATAG
Organism: Urocolius indicus; assembly: GCA_013401255.1. Classification (NCBI taxonomy): domain Eukaryota; kingdom Metazoa; phylum Chordata; class Aves; order Coliiformes; family Coliidae; genus Urocolius; species Urocolius indicus. The sequence goes on along the minus strand of WBNH01010885.1, from coordinate 67,696 downwards.
TAACTAAATTAAATAAAACTGAGACAAATTTTAAATCCCAAAATATAGCTTTTAGTACAGAACCGTCTTCCAGCTTCATACAGGGTTCTGCTGAACACTATAACAACCTGTAAGAGAACACAAAACTACCCCAGCAGAATTTGCAGATGTCCCCAAAACTACTAAAGTTACAAATAATGAGGCAAGCTAGTTACATGCAAAAACAACCTGAGTCACTTCATACAATAGGCTCTCTGAAAGTGTGCATTCCAACAACTGTAATGGGCAAGATCACTTGTAACAAGAAAATTATGCCAATTTTATGAAGAAGATTTGAGTCCTGAGAAGCTGCAGCTCTGAATGGGACTTCAGCATCACCACAAACAAGCAAGTGAATGTGAGATCACAGTGTTACAGTTTTTTAACAGGGGCAGAGGGAGAATACAATAGCTCTATAAACAGAAAAGTATCCATGTAGGAAAAATGGTTAAAACTGGGTTGGTTTAGTTTGGGTTTTTTGTTTGTTTGTTTTTTGTTTGTGGTTTTTTTTTTTTTTTTTTTTTTTTTAGAAAGGAAACTCTGGAAAGCTTGTAATCTGGGAGAAGGCGAAAGAAACGTAAAATATTCAGTCTATTACAAAGATATTAAAGGGGCGACTGCATCAGTGCATCCCAGTACCAACTTAAGAATTATATCTGACAGATGGCTTTTTAACAATAATAGATAAAAGTAATGTCAAATGGGTGAAAGATCACTACACTTACATTAAAAAACCCAAAACTAACCATGATGACAATAAACGCATTGAACAACCTCACAGGTGATACAGTATTTCTTAATTTGAAACCTTACATTCTCCTTGTTATCTTTGTAAACATTTAGCACAAATTACTAGAAGGGCAGTACTATTTATATTATCATCAACTAATGAAGACAGAAGGGTTTCTGGGTCAGGACTGCTAACCGGATGTCACTCTAAAATGAAAGATGTACCTATTGCAGTCACAGATTGCAGCCCCAGTGAAGGACATGTGGCTGTCTACACATACATCAGAAGCATGTGTATTTCAAAGCCCGGACATTTGATTCATTAATCTTTACATTAATCTTTGCATTAATCTTTACAGTTTCCTCAGAGCATTGCCAGCTGCATTCATCTGCCTAAACAGCTGCCAGTACCAGCAACAATAAACCTCCCGACTTCTTGTTCTGCTAATGAATATCAACTACACCAAACTGCAAAACATTCTTTGTCAGAGGCCATTTCCCAGGGTACGTTTTCTACCATCAGGTCATGCTCCAGACACACAAAGATAAATGGTTTTAACCGTGCACTAGGTATTATTCCCCTTCACCTATTTCTTACCACTTCCCTTGCACACAAGGTGGTCCTCCTCTGCCCTTGCTCACATCCCTGTATCCTCTCCCACCTCTTCTCCACTGACAGCAGGATCAGTACACCTTCCCAAACCTCCACTCCTACCCAGTGCCTTGTTGGAACCTACAGAGTTTCTCCCCTGCTACACTGAGCTCCATATGAAGCCTTATTTGCTTACGGTGTGGTAAGATACAGGTATTAAACAAGTTTATATGGGTGCAGGTTGGAGTAGAAATGGAATGGGATAGAGAGAATGGGGGAAGTAATGGGTCTACACATGCCCTGTTAAACACATCATTAACCATAGCAGATCTCAACAGTTCAATTTCTTACAGATTAGCGCCATTTCATACATGTGACCACAGATATTACTCATTCTTAATGCCTCCTTCCTAGGGAAGCAGAAAGGCTTATTGCCAGTCAAAATTTCAAAATCCTCCTGAATAGCAATGCTAAGATTTTAGAGGTATATTACCACAAAAGTGGATGAACAATTATGTACCATGAGGGGAAGAGGGGTGCAAACCTGAAACTAGAAACTTTCACAGTGAAGTAGTCAATTTCCTTTTTTCTGTCTGGAAGTGGTGAAAAGGCACAAGTTGTGAAGACTCTACTTCCTCTAGACCACAGCATTGGTTTTTGTGGTGCTCAGATTTTCTCACAGCATCAGGCAGCAGTAGAACCTACAGAAACTTCTGTGAGTCTCTCTGTAAAAAAGGTTAAGCTAGATTTTACATGAAACCTATACAACCCATTGTGCTCTATGTCATAGCTCTATGTGCTCTATTGTGCTCTATGTCATAGCTATATTACATATATTATCATACAAAGAATATGGATGCTTAATCAGTAAATACACTAGATCACTTCATCCCCTTCTCCCACTTCAACACCAGAGACCACATCCCTTCTCTAGGCACTTCACTAAATAATTTGGAACTATTCTAATAAAAGTAATCTCATTTATAGCAAGAAAGTAGCACTGCATTCAAATGCTGATGGACAAAAGGTGCTCTCAAACGAGCAGGATTAATGTGAAAGGGCTAGAAAAATGAATTCTGTGTTCCATTCCAATTGCAAGATATTGTAGATATCCCAAGGCTCTGGGTTTCATTATATGAAAGGTAAAACAATTGAACAAACATGACAACAGCTCAAGAAAACTATAATTTCATTTTGGATATAAAGGGATATTCTAATGTGTTTTGTTTGAAAGAAGATGAATGTAAATTCTTAAGCACTTAGCCTTCTTGGAGTTCTTTTACCAGACAGGCTGTTCTGTCAGATCTGGATCTGCCGGTTTATGGAACTATGTAAGAGCGCAAAAATAAGCTAAAGGATGGGTAGTTCAACATAATAATTGCTCCAAATTTGAAGATTCATTGAAATTAGTACTTGAAGCAGAAACAAAGTCCTTTTCTTTCACAGTGATGGGGATTTTTCGCTTCAGTTTGACAAAATCTTCCATAAAAAAATCCACAACTGCACTGTATTTTCATCTTAGAGTGCTGCTTTTTTGAGAACATAATTATTAAATTCTTTAGATGAAATAAACAGAAGCAATTTCTGAGCAGATTTTTTCACACTTCATCCTCTCTGTCAGGTTTCTGTATCTCCATTTCACGTTTATCTATCTGTGTAATAACATACCCATGTTCACAAATGTCATGTTCACAGTTATGTTCTTAAATCAGACATAAAGTACTCTGAACTTTTACAGTGTGATACTTTGACTTATATATATGACACACATGCAACTTAATGTGTTGTGAATAATTTGATACACACCAAAACAGTGGATACTTACAACCATACTTCAGTTTCCATCCAGGAGGAGAACAGATTTTGTTTTAAAAGATGATGAAAACTAATTGGTAATTGGGTTTATTAAAAGGGGTGGGTTTGTTCACTGCTATGAGCTCTAAGCTGTTTCCAAAGAATTCTGAGCACTGCTCTACCACAAACCAACGCTCTCTTTCACTCTGCAGATACAGGCATGACTACACACCTCACAGGTGTGTAGTCACACCTCCCACTCAGATGGGAAGTCGCCAAAATGGCAGCAACGTACTCAGCATCAGCTGTTTTCAGCCAACACAGTTAAACTGATGACTTTTTTTAAAGTGAGGTTTGATAACAGATACAGATGCATCTTGAGAAGACTAAAATGAAGAGTTACCTTTTGTAAGATCTGACAGAGTGAATAAGATGAACTTAAAAAATTTGCCTCTTGCTTGAAAGCCACATACTTAAGACCAAAAGATCTCAAGCTGTAGGGAAAGCAGTAATGCATTAGGCTTCACATATAAATAAGCAACATTGTAGCTGGGGTTTACTTTCAACACAGCTGGGCAACAAAATAAAGAGTTCAACCCTGAGCCTGTCTTCTTCAATTAAGTTATTATTCCTGCTACAAACCCGAGAGAATATCAAGAGCAACTGGGTGTCCTGCTGCCGTCACAAAGGAGAAAGTCACAGATGTACTAAACAAAGGCAGAGCAAACAGCAAAATGATGCAGAGGCAGAGACAGCATGGCTCCTTCTCTTTTCCTACTGTAAACACAGTGCCATGTGTCAAGTAACACGTCCATCTCTATCTAATTGGAGAGGCAGCACACGAGTTCTGCACGTCCCCTTGTGCCTCATCCTTCTACTCTTAACACTGTTGAGATTCTAGTTATGAAACTGTTGGCTGTGCAAAACTGCTATCTGATCATACACAGCACAGTGAGAAAGATTGTATGAACCGAGCGTGTTCAAGCAAGCAAAGACACAGAATAAAAATAATTTAAAAAACCCTACACTTGCAACACATAATAAAAATAGAATAAAAGAAAAAAAGTAAGAAGAGACACAGGATGAAATTGGAACCAAGCAGCAACCAAAGTGCACCATACAAGAAAAAGCACAGAAAAGAACATGTCAGGCATCAATTTATTGTGCAGTCTATCCATAAGGGGTTTTTTTCTTCCCATTGGGTACTGCATGCAAGCCAAATAATTACAGAACACCATCACTCAGGTAAAGTATATGGCATGCAACTTTATATGGCTATCATGCTAGTTACCATCTATGTGGCAAAAATCCCAAGCCTTCTCCAATCTCCACTTTCTGCATGACTTGCTACTATTACACAGGTTAAAGTATAAGATGATTTAGTATTTCATAAACAAAATAGAGGACAGAGAAATTTGTGAGAGGTGATCCAGAAACACAGGCTTTTTGTCAGTCTCTACACAAGTAGGGATGAAGGAAAAATTATAATCACTCTGCCAGAAAGTTCCTAACCTGTTGGTAACCTGTCTGTATGCATAACATACAAAATTCTCTGAAACAGACCCAGATGTGCTATTGAGATTTCTTGTTTATTCATTTTTCAGAACAGCCAAGATCATGTTCGTTTGTGACACTGTCATACCTGACTTTATCTAGTTAAGACTGGCACTCTGCTGTCATGGCAAGACAGATTACTTGCACAGTGACGCTCCACAAAACCTGTCATGAACCAGGAACTGTAACACTGCTAATTCTTCACAAGCACCCAACTACATGACATACAGACAATAGCTATGAACCCACTTTGAAACATTATATTAACATAAACTTAGGGAACATTCAGATCATATCCAAAGGCCTTCAAGTCTTGCTGCACTTCTACTCAGACAGAACACACCACTATATACAAAGCACAAAACCACACCTGAACCACTCAGGCAATGCATTGTAAACGTTGTTCAGAAAACAAATGATCTCTTTGCTTCTAGGGAGATTTCATGCTCCCTGATACTGTGAAGCTTTTGCCACTGGGGCAAACAATTCTGTCTCCACTGACCCGATTTCCCTTGTTTTTCTATGTCATAGGCAGAAATACCTGGAAATGCACCTCAATGTCAACATTCTACAGCTAGAATCATCTCTAGTATCCAATGCAAGCAATGAGAAGAAATTGATTGATGATATTTTGAAGCAGTCAGTACTGAACTGGAAAAAGTAACAGCTGCAAAGAAAAAACTCCCAAGAAGAAACTGATAGGAAAAAAAAAAACAAAAAAACAAAAAAAAAAAAAAAAACACCCAAACCTATTCAAAACACAAACAAACAACACAAACCATGCCCAAGATCTCTTCTGGTACATTTACACACTCTGTATCTTACAAGTTTCATGCACAGTCCATAGATGTCCGTGTAGATGTCCAACAAAGGAGAAAGTGACAACAGTCTGACAGCCTCTGGAATCAATGAAAAAATTTCCATTGGAAAAAAACAATTGTTCATCTAATCTAGATCACTAAATATATGAGAAAAAAATGCAGAGAGCTACGCATAACTCACTTGGTTATCACAAGGCTGAGAGTCACACTTAACTAAGCTACATATATAAAAACACAATTCCAATTCTTCAAATTTACAACACCTTAGTCATCATAAGATGACTAATATCTCATGTTAAACAAATAACACATCTATAACTTTCATCATCAACTAGCTCAGACAAAAATACTGAGCACCCTCTGTTCCTTTACAAAGGGTTCAAAAACCTTTTCTAGACTTTGAGGAACTATGCATAGAGCTACAACGCATCAGCACTTCTTGAGCACATTGCACTATTCAGCCAATAGTCTCCTAGAAAAGATCTCTGACCCTTCCACTACTTTTTTAGACAGACGGATAAATGGATAAACAAACAAACAGGTAGCAATATATAAGTATATTTTTAGATGTTTATATATTTATATACCCTTTTAAAAACAATATGTATATGTTGTATTTATATACACACATATTTGTGTGTATATTCTCCACACATACTAGTGCTCCATTTGTTTATCTATCCAGAATTGCTAAACTCATATGACATGGGAACAACATTAACAACTAGTGCTGGACTAACTCCTCAAAGGAGGATACTAACCCCTTAAAATGTAAAACAAGGAAAAATAATTATCTAATGTAATTGAACTGCCACCATTAAGCCTAAGCTTAATTGCAAACCACCACTTTATTGCAACTTGACTCTAAACTGTCCAGCAAGCAAACTACCAAACTTGCCAGATAAAAGAAAGGAATACTAAAGATAAAGGGACACACAGAAGTGGAAACCTTCATCAAGTTCCTCAGTGAGGTATCGCCGCTTCAGGGCAACCCGTGATCCAGAAGATCCACCTCCCACACTCTCCTGCCCACAGCACCTTCTCAGGGTGGGGAAAGGGCACAGCTAGGATAAGACTTGTTCTAGCCACAGCCAGGTGGCATACAACTCCTTGAGAATCACAGCTAACTGGAGTAAGTCTGCAGCCACAAATGCTAGCAAGTCTAGGTGGGAAGAAGCATGAAAGAAAAGGAATATTACCTCTGCCGTGCTCTGCTGTGTCATTTCTTTTCTACTGTACTCAGGATTTTTGGATCTTAGAAGAAGGGGCCAGAAGACAAAAAAAAAACAGCAGTGCCAGTGCTGAGAATGAAGGTACTCCTCCTCCTCAGGAGATGAAATTCAAAACAGGCTGTTCCTGAGGATAAGCATCTCAGCAAGCCAAGTGACATGTAAGAGACAAACACAAGCAGAACTTAGGTAAAACTAATCCTAACCTGGAACACCGCTGTAAAATGTTGGTTCAATACTCTTTTTCTGCTACTGTAATTTTGCTGCCTGGATAGCAGTTAGCAGGAAAGATGGTTAATACCATTTACAGATTCAGCCCAGTGTTAACACTGCTAGAAGAATGACCAAAAAGACCACACGACCACAAAGACTCTGGAGAACTTTTCAAATATGAAATATGAGAACTGCCTAATAAAAGGCCATTACACGTTCAAAACCTGAGACCACACTGCCTGTGGAAGACATGAGTTCAGTTTGAGAAAATTCCTGAAAGCAGAGGTCATGAGTTTTCTAAAATGTGAAGCCTTGAATTTTACCTTTGGGAAGTGAATTTATGACAACTTTTGAAAACGGGAAGGGAATACTTCATGAAACAATGTGGTACAGATGTCAAAAATCGGATGCATAAAGCCAGCACAACAAATTTAAAAATTTAGTCTGTAAAGAGAAGTCTGTCCATGGCTGCAGAATTTTTTTTTTTCTTCAAGAGGAGAACAGTCAGGAAGTTGGCAGAGCCAGTGGTGAGGTTTGTTTGCATATTTTTTTGCTCTGCTTCTGTTTTGTGGGTTTGTTTCAAGTCAACTCCTGTTCTTTGAGGTTTAAATGAAACCCCAGATTTTTGCCTGAATGCATTTCCCATCTTCAGGATTCTCTCAGATCTTCTAACAAAGCACTCAATGAGAACTTGTATCTGGTAAAAGGACTGAGAGTATCAATATTAATTAAAATATAAAGTAGCCACTTCACACTGCAGTGCTTTTCCCCTCATATCACTTGCCCCTTCGGCTCTACTATTATCATCATTTATAGAGGTAAGAGAGACTACAAAAATACTGTAGTTTACTGTGGTAAGGACTGCAAAAAATATATTTACTAGTCTCTAACCCCAAAAACGTAAAAGTCAAAATACAGAAACAAAACAAAAAAACCCAACCAAACAAAAAAAGCATAAAAAACTAGGAAACATCATTTCCCCCTTTTTAAGTGCAAAGACTTGAAGTCCAGACCCTCTCAAAGGTGTTAGACTGGTAGAAAGAAAAAAGAACTGCACTCTGCTCGTCTACATACTTCAAGACTTTGGCCAGCAGACCAGTCTTACAGTTTTCAGTCTCCTTGTAATTTTCTTTAGAAGACTGTTTCATATCACATCTTCTGGATTCCCCCTGGATCCTAGCCTGCCTCAGTTTAACACTGCCTTGGAACAGGCATATTCCCAAACCTTTAGCAGCATCCACAAATACTGCATGCAGGTAAGAGATTTAGATACTGTAATCCCACCGCACAACTTCATTTTTGACAGGGTAACACACTTACCTGAATCACAGAACTTTCAGCTCCTTATGGCTAGATAAATGACTCTGTGACAGACAAACTTTCCTTCTGAAGCAGTTTTAACATGTTCCTATGTGAAGAATTATAGTATTGCTTAGAGGCAAACGTTGCTTTATGTCAGGAGAAACTGTTCCTTAAAACTGTAAATCCACATTTAATTATATTCCATTGTTTGGTTTTTTAAAGATACAGACTGAACAGCATAAAATCCACTGTCATATGTTTCAAGCATTGAATAAGAAAATGCCAGCTCACAATACTAACACGCCGCTTCCTACTTTCAGCTCATAGGTGTAGCCATCATACATCAGGTGTCATATAGGCACCTTGATGTAAGCAATAGTGTTATACTGATATTTACTCTGTGACTGGAGATAGTTTTTCAGAATTACCTGAGTGCCAGGGACAATCTTTAGAAAAGACTTTTGAAAGACTCTTATGCAAGCACCTGAATACTTTTGAAAGCAAGTATCATGCCTGTGTCCTTTGTGTACAATTACAATCTTGCCAGTGATTATTACATGACACAAAATAATCCCCAGCGATAGGATATTTCTCATCAAGAACAGATCCTTCCATCTTCTCCTTTTCCATACACATAATTTTTTTCTGGTTTGACTTGAACTTTGCTTGCTTTGGTACATCATTGCTTAAGTGACATACAGAAGATTGACATTGCAGAAGATTAGTACTATGTTTTTTTCTGCTGCAGCAGAACATGTATGAGCTAAAGTCTAACCACTGACTTATTTTGGCTTAACCAGGTGTCACTGGAGGATCTAATTCCCAGTTGAAGCCCAAGCCAGAACAAACCTTTGTTCAAAACAAAAAGTCCTTTTAGGCAGATCCAGTCTTCTATCTCAATGAAATAGATTAAGAGGAAAAAAAAAAAACAAATCACAAAAATAGTCTGTTTCATTAAAATCCAAACAAATCTGTTATTCCATGAAAGTATTTTTTTCTGCTTAGCATAGATAGCTACAAGTATCTTTCAGAGCACTTTCACTTTCTCCAAAATATTCCTTTTCCCAAAAGTAGCCTATGTAATCGGAACTCTATCATAATGTAGTTAAACAGGCTACAGAGGGATCATATTTTTTTCCCCATGAAAGCACATTCAGTCAGCCAGAAAGACAATTTTTGCATGCAGACAAAATCTTGATGTTTGAAGGGCTGGTAGAGCTGACAGATTGATCAAAAGGGTCTGATAGCTTGCGGTTTCTGTGTTTTGAAAAGGTCAGTACTTCCTGTGGAATTACCTGCTAGGTCTTTGGCAGATGAACCACCTTTCCAGCTTTGTGTTAGAGACATACAGAATCTCCAGGCTTGCCTAGAAACCTTCTTCAGCTCACGCTGCTCCTGGAACCACAGTGTACCTCCCTCCCAGCCTGCCCCGGGGCACAGGCAGTGAAGCTGCTAATGCTAACCTGCTAAAGCTGTTAATCTTTCTCAGTTGAGGAAGACTTACACTGGACAAGTACAAAATTATTTGTATCTGTACAAACTGTTTCCATGCGGGTTTGTTTTGTTTTTCCTCCCACAATGAAAACAGAACATTTTTAATCAAACTGTCAGACATGCAAGAACTGCATACACCTAAGTCCAAAGGTACCCGTAGTATGCACTTACAGCTTGGGGCAGATGGCTGATGCAACTTACACTGCCAGAGCAACAACCCCAGACTGATCAGCTATTCTACCTACTGCCTAGGGACAATATTCCCTGAACTAACAACTTGGTCTCTTTTCTCCTCCACTCTAACCAGCTTCCCTCCCACACTTGCCAGTTTGCTCACTTGGCTATCACTGCAGTGCGGCACTGAGATGTCTCTGGGGAAGGGCTTACTTTTGTGTTGGCTATTTGTGTTGTACTTTGATGTTTTAGCCGTGTGCTCAAGAGCTACCATGACAACCTACTACTCTCTAAAAGCTCTGGCTCCAGCTTTGTGTAGAAGGAAAACAGCTGTACACTTGAAAAATAACCTAAATCTACACATATTATGAAGGCTGGAGTGTAAACTAATAAGACCTAACGGCATTGTTTAATTAAATGTTCAGTCCCTTCTTGAGATTAGAAATGGCTAGTGCTCTTGAGGGAGCGCAAGCCTTCCTTGTTCTTCTGGTCTTTTACTCCTGCTTCAGACTTAGAAGAGCTATGAAGAATTACGCTTTTCCCTGCAATATGATTTCTTTTTTTGTTTTTCCTTTTGCAAGCCTGTACTGAATAGAAGGTAACTATATCAGGCCAGTCAGGTTTCCTGTTCCACACCCCACTCCTCCCAACTGTTCCTAATTGACTTGAAAATGCAAGCACATTTATGAATGCACAGTGAACTTCATAGCAAACACCTGCTTCTTAAAGGCACTGTACACTCTGCTGGCTCCTGTAATTTACTGCTCACGTACTGCTCACTTCATTTTTGTACACTCGGAAATCAATGTTAAAAATTCAATTATGCTACTTTTCCACAGTTGAAGTGATTTTTCTTATCCTGTATTCCTTCTGTATGCAAGAAAAGGAATATGAACCAGAGCAACATTTAGAAACAAGATAATAAACAGCAGCCTGTCAGATGACCTTCTTATTACAGATAATGATACTAAGCTCATTTAGTTTAGTGAGATTTATGCAGGAAAAAAATGCATATGAATATGAAGAACCTTAATCCACTGTATACAAGGGCAGAAGAAACGCCATGAACATATCAAGAGAACAACATCAGTCCACTGGTGGATTGATAGATAAAAACAAGCACACAGTATAATCACCTGAAGGATGGAGATGGGCATAGCATGCGTTCATATTACTGAAAGATAGGTAAATGTCATAACAAACACTGGCTTGTACTTCTGTGACTTTTCAAGCACATGCATAAAATTATGTAGAGCAGGCATACAAAAATCTAGCTGTATTTGTTCTTCAAGAGAAGACACATGGTAGGATTAAATAATACTGAAGAAATTTTTACTTACTTTTGATTTTGGAGTGTCTTTGGGTGCATTATTTCCTTATGAAAAGTTATATTTTGATATTCTTGGAGGAGGGTCTAGAAGCATACTATACATCCATCACATTGTCATGGTTTAGTGAGGAGCTGCTTTTGCTTGGTAACAAGGGGAGCAGGTTGCAGTGACGACTCGGTAAAGAGTTTTTGGACTATCTCCCAGCTCTTGGGTTTACATCCACCTCCAGCCCGGCTGGGCCAGTCTGGCACCTCTGCAATCACTATTTAGGGATGGGAATTTGAAGTGCTTGGGAGGAGGTGTAAGAGTGGTAAAAGATGACCACACAGACCCCACAGTCAGAGAAGGGGGAAGGAAGGAGGAACACCAGGACCACAGACCCCTCTGCAAGCCATGGTGAGAACACAGGACCCACGGAGGGCAATGGCAGGACTGAGAGCCACCAGCAGCTCCGGGCTAAGTGCGCCCAGATGGGTGAGAGACTGTGTGAGGAGGCGGCTATGGTGCAGGCCATGCTGAAGAGCTTGCAGGACACAGAGCAGACCCACATGAGAGACAGAGAGGATCCTTTGGGATGAACAAACATCTGAACAGCCCATGCAGGACTGCCAGGTGTGTGAGGGACCCGGCGGAGATGCAGGGAGGGCTGGTGCAGAGCTCGCCTGCCCTGATCTGCCCTGAGGAGAGACAGAAATAGACTGACTGAAACCTCCATTCCCTGACCCCGAGCCGTTCAGCGGGGGAGGAGATAAAGACACCAGGATCAGGGCTCTGAGCCCAGGAAGAGGGGAGGGGGGGGAGAAGGTGGTTTTAAAGGGCTGATTGTGTTGTTTTATGTTGGTTATGTTTGGGGGGTTTATGGTTATGCTTTAGTTATTGGTTATTGCTTAGTATATGGTTATGCTTTTAGTTATTAAAATATATTCTGTTTTCTCCCCCAAGCTGAGTAGCCTGGTCTGTTTTGTCCTGGACTATAAGCAGCAATTAAGCCCTCCCTGCCCTTTGCAATTCTCAAGTCTTTGGTACTTGAGGCTACTTGAGGTACTTGAGGGTCTTTTGTCCCCTGATGGCCCTAAACCACACACACACACACAGCAACAAAAGTATTTCTGTATGCTACCCTACTGCAAAGCTTCAACCCTGACTAATGTAATACTCACGGACAAAAAGTGAAAAATACTACGGTTATGGAATAAAGATTCAGTGATGAAAACAGCCACAGTTTTCATGCTGTAAACAGTATAACTCAAGATCTGAACACAGATGAAAGGTCAAGGATAACTATGAAAAAGTTTTATTTTTGTTTAAAAGGTAGAAAGTTTACAAGTTTCTTTAATGTGAAAAACATCTAACATCTCTGTGCAAGATCTAACACATTTTATTTTCAGTATCATTTACTAATTGAATCTGCTTACAGAAAAATTGGGTCCAACTTCACTCCTCTTCAAGTTGGTGCCAAAGCACACCAAAATGCTTACTGTCTTCCTTGTAATTGCAGATGGGTTCATAATTTCAAGTACTCTCAAATCGGGGGAAGGTTCTGGTAACCCACTACTGCTTTCACAAGAAGAAAGAAACGTTATTACCAAATTGCTGCCTAAGGAAGAGAACTGGCTTTTTCAGCAACAGCCCAGGGACACTGGAGGAATTGCTGAAGCAATCATGAGACCAAAAGCATTTTCTTAATAGTAAATGTCACCCATACCTACCTGGAGCGCTGGGACAGCAAAGAACACCAGGGACTTTTTGGAGAAAGATAGTTTTTAAAGGTGATTTTAAAGGCATTATAAACCTTAACACAGAAGAACACAAGACTACAAAAAATAATGCAGAACAAATGTGTTATCTTTATTTAAAATAAAATAAAAACTTTTGCTTCCAGATATGATCCCATAGCTTTACAGCTTGCTATGTTCCAGGTGAGGAATGTACACACTGAGAAGATAACTGAAGTGTTCAGCCAAGTTAAATCTTATATGGGAAAGGAAAAGCAATATGGGAATGTGTTCTACAACATCTAGGTCCTTCTAAGGGACTTTTAGGGAATAAGAAAGAATAAAAGGAATAACATGGCTGACAAATCTGACATCACTTCAGAACAGAGGTAAAATATTTAATCTTTTGAACTTATGGGCTTTACTCTATTCTGAAAATATTATTTAAAAACACTTTTAAGTCTACTCCCTCCTCCCTTAACTAAAGTAGTCAATGCAAATTAAACCTAAAACATCAAGGGCAAGTCAGGACATTGACACACCTCTTCAAAAGGTTCCACTACAAGGTCTTGTGGCTTTCTTCTCTTCTTTCACAAACAGAGATAGAAGAAAAAGCTTTTTTTTTTTTTTTTTTTTTGCAAATGCAACCATGCTGTCGATTTGCATCTCTCCTTCATTCATCCAGGGCTTTTTCTGATCATCACCACGAATGAACTTGAGATACTTTTCTCCAACTCCTTCTAAAGTATCCTAATTTCCTCTGAAGGGAGATGAAGACACAGGTGTCAGGACTGTTTGCCACATGGTCCCACTATAAACAGCTTGATTTCTGTTCTGCAAGCCTGCCTTCAATCTTACCCAGCAATGCACACAACAATACATACCATTCACCCCTTACAGTCATGTTATGACAACCACAATTATGATAGTATGAGATTCTTTTATTCTGGCATATTGAATTAAGAAAACAAAAACAAAACCATCAAAAATACCATACAGACAAAAGATTGGTAGCATCAAGACTTCAAAGCACCCTCATGTGGCCAACTACATCACTTAAGCCCAGGATGACGGGAGCTTCTTGCACTCTCTGATACTGTCTTTGCAGGTAGCACAGACATAACCACAGAAAAGCACTGGAAACAATCTGATGGCTGCTCATGAGCAAAAACTGAAACAGTAATAGCAGTCATGGCTTTCCAATCTCGTTTGGTTCTGACATGACCTTCCTTCCCTTCAACTGCCTTGACAATAAAATTACAGTCCTTTATCAGCAGCCATCTTCTATACCACAGGCAAACAGATAACACGACTGAAACTGAAACAGAATCAGAGCAGAGACAGACCCTAATGCAGTATTCTTTTGCCTCTGGTGTTGGCCAACATCAGTTAGTTTTGAATTTAAGATGGCCCTAGTAGGAAGACATGGATAGTCTTCTTTCATAGAATCACAGAAGGGCAGGGGTTGGAAGGAACCTTAAGAGATCATCAAGTCAAGTCCCCTGCCAAAGCAGGTCCACCTAGATCAGGTTTCACAGGAACACATCTAGGTGGGTCTTGAAGACCTCCAAGGAAGGAGACTCCACACTCCCTGGGCAGCCTGTGCGAGGGTTCCCTCACCCTCACAGTGAAATAGTTTTTGGTTATATTTAAGTGGAACTTCTTGTGTTCCAGCTTCATCTCATTATCCCTTGTCCTGTTGCTAGTTAGAACAGAAAAAAGGGATGTCCCAGCCTCCTGACATCCATCATTTATATAATTATAAATATTAATGAGATCCCCCCTCAGTCTTTGCTAGATCAAACAGCCCCAGTTTCCACAGCATTTCATCATAAGGAAGATGCTCCAATCCCATTATCATCTTGGTGGCCCTACACTGGACTCTCTCCAGAAGTTCCCTGTCCCTCTTGAGGTGGGGAGCCTNGATTCTCCACTTGCCCTTGCTGAATCTCATAAGGTTCCTCTCTGTCCAACTCTCAAGCCAGTCGAGATCCTGCTGAATAGCAGCACAGACTTCTGGGGAATCAGTCAGTCCTCCTAGTTTGGTGTCATCAGCCAACTTGCTGAGGGTACCCTCAGTGCCCTCATCCAGGTCATTGATGAAGATGTTGAACCAGCCTGGCCTCTGTGGAACTCCACTGGCCACAGGCTTCCAACTGAATTATGTGCCATTGATCACCATCCTCTGGGTTCTGTCACTCAGTCAGGTCTTGATCCACCTCACCACCCACTCATCCAAGCCACACTGCTTGAGCTTTCTGATCAGGATGTTATAGGAGACAAAGTCAAGAGCCTTGCTGAAGACAAAGTAGATGACATCCATTGCTCTCCCCTCATCTAGCTAGCCAGTCATGCACTCATAGAAGGCTATCAGGTTGGTCAAACAGGATTTTGCCTTTTGTGAATCCATGCTGACTCCCCCTGACAACCATCTCTTCCTTCATATGTTTAGTCATGATATTCAGGATGAGTTGTTCCATCACCTTTCCAGGGATGGAGGTGAGGTTGACTGGCCTGTAGTTTCCTGGGTCGTCCTTCTTGCCCTTCTTGAAGACTGGATTGACATTGGCCTTTCTCCAGTTCTCAGGCACCTCATCTGTCCTTCGTGACTGTTTGAAAATAATGGAAAGTGGCTTTCATATTACATGTCATACCAGTATCCAGAGATTACCACTTTTAAGAAGTGCTATCTAACCATTTGCTTCCAAGTTGCAACTCAGTGTTGAACTCATCCTTCATTACCCCAATACATTTTGATAATTCTGAGAAGCTATTTTGATGAGTTTCCTAAGTGCTCACATATGGCATGAAAAAAATGTGTTATTTTCCCTTATGGTTCTGAATGTAGCTCCTTATAAAAGCAACTTTCGTTCCAGAACTCTGAAGGCAAAAAGGACTAAATCACATCATATTTCTTCTAGCTACCACTCATCCAATAAAATGAAAGAAGTTTGTCACAATTATTTTCCACGAAGAATCTGAATAAAACAGATGACTCAAAACCAGAACTGTAGTTTTCCCCATCAAATTTACTTTAAATATTAACAATAAACAAGCTCTTCAATATTTAATAACAAGTGGATACTACTAGGGATAGAAAATATTTACGGTGACACTACAAACAACCTAATCTCAGACATAAATGTAAACTTACAACTAAATATACAGTACGTGGAAAACAAGAACCAAGTCCAGTGTATTTTATATGGATGATCTTTCTCAGTCTCAGTCCTTCAAGATGCTCAATTGCCTTTAGTTCTGTGAAGTGTTAAAGCATATGCTTACATACATTAATAGCTGTGCCAAATATTACTACTAATTACATAGGGAAACTGCCAATTTTGCCTTCCAAATACTTTTAATGCAATTGAGATAGAATGCCTTTTAGTAATGGAAAAGGAGGATCTTTTCTGTCTCAAACGACCAAACAATTTATCTCCCACTGCATTCAGTTCTCACTTTCCTAAAAACACAGGAAAGATAGTAAAGCACCAAGCCTCTAATTATCAAATGGCTTGCTCAACCACATACAGATTTTACCCACATTCACAAATCTTCAAGAATTGTGGGAAGACAGAATGTCTTCTTATCTGGCTTACAGAGAGCCATTTGCAACTCTGCAGAGTTTAAAAGGTAAGCACTAACAAATAAACAAGTATATGAATCATATAAAATATAGCCCACTTTTTCCTCACCATTATTAACTATCAATGACTATAATGACTTTAACTATATACTTGAAATACAAGCAGAAGGAGCTGTGAGAGATCACTGAACATAAAGGAGTCCTCTTAGTGAATATAACTAATACAAATAATTCAGAAAAGAGGAGGTAGGGTTTGTGTGTAATTCCTTCATCTCACATCGGGCAGAATAAAAATTTCACCAGGGAAAATGAGAAAAAATTGTTTGTTTAAAAGGAATTCTCCAACATGTCTAACAATCAAGCTTTAAAATAACACCCTAGCACAGTATGTTAATGATGCATTCAACTCACTATGGATTTCCACAAAGAATGATCAAAGAATCCCAACATGGGTCTTTTAAATTTTAAATGTTATTTTCAATAATGATGATTTGTACTGTTAATTTGAATAAACTATTGAGGTGTCCTTTTTTCCAGCTGTGAAGATACTAGCAAAAATATATTTCACAAGAATGTCACTTCCTTTGTCATCACACCATTTACTTTCCCCTCTCACTCCCATTCCCAACTGTTCTCTCTCTTTATCTTGATTTCTAACCTCCCCAATACTACTGTTATTCTCCCCTTTACCTCAAATAAAGAATGCAGATCCACCGCCTGTGTTCTCTTATATACCTCAGACTGGATCATCATGACCGATTTTACTACATGTAAGCACCTACTTCTTAGAGTCACTAAGCATTCTACTTCCAACCAATGGGACACAGGCAAAACAAAGTATGGTATGTTTGTGGAGACATTGAAATTTTAGCTTTAAAAAACTCTATAGTTATGCTCACAAAACAAGCAACACAGCCTTCTACCAGAGATAACAGAGCCCATTTCCCACTTTGCAAAACAACAACAAAATTTTTGCAGAAACACAAAGGAGCAGAGCTCTCATTTTGCAACGTTTCCATTGGTTTTCCACTTGTAAATATAGCACGGGTTCACAACAAGCATGTCTGTTTGACCTTAGTGCCTACCATATCCAGTCATTCCCAACATAGCATGCAAAGCAAGAAGTAGGAACAAAAGCATAATCAATATTGAAAGTATGATCTTCATTTTAAAGTCTGAAGTTAAATTGGTATGCAGCAAGCAAAAGATCTGATCAAAAAGTAAGGATCTAAATCATGTACTACAAATTCAGTCTGTAAAATTCTACACAGATGTTGGAATACAATTCTTTGCTTGTTGTTCAATAACATCTTGGAAACAGATATTTTATAGTGGAAAGTCACACAAAACTATAGCTTTTTAATGACCTCTCCTCCTGAAGCATCTCAAATTATTCTGTTCTTCAAGAGTTCCTCTTGTATTATGCAGTAATTAGCAAGATTCTTTCTGGAGGGGAAGAGTTGCAATTTTGCCGTTGAATTTCAGTTTTGCACTTTAATAAACTAAACTGAATAAAGTATCAACAGCTGGTATTTATACTAAATACTCTAAAACAAGGAATGTTCAATTCAAGTTACAGAAGTCCAGAAGCATTTAATAAAAAGGCCACCTCACACAGTTTCCATTTGCCCTGGTTATATTAAGAAATTATTGCTCATTGAAACCAGCAAAACAGACCCCTCTGACAATACTATTGCTCAAAGCTCAGGTTGACTAAGCTGTAAATTCATTTAAAAGTTAATGGATTTCCTCCTTGCTGTCATGATGGTTTAACTAATTTAGTTAAGTGTATCTAGGGAAAATAACGTGTCTCAGTGTTCATTTATTTTATGATTATTCCCTAGGGTATTCAAAATTGCTGGTCTCATCTGTACTGGTGAAATTCGTAACCTATTCCAAATTTGTGATGGTAATTTTAAGAAGCAGTTAATAGTATGGTTTGTAAGCCCTTTTGTTCCTTTCAATCTTTTTTAACTACAAATGTACAATATTTCAGTACACTAATGTCTTTTTTGGGTTTTTTTTTCTTGTTACTTTTGATACAAACAATCCTTAGCTGTGGCTGAAAGGAAGAAAACACTTACTTATTTATACTTGAAGACTGATAATATTACCTGTCTAGTTTCCCTGTTGCTGTGCAAAATACACGCATATAACAGGAATCTGCAGCTTTATAAAGGAAAGAAATTATGAGATTACTAGCATGACTTAGAATGGTATCAATTTTCCTAAATACAGCTTTCAGTGTTCAAAGAAAAGTTGGATTTCTAGATTGTAACCTTTTAACCAATTTACTGTTTATTAACTATTCTTTTCAAAACAATATTCTGAATATCTAGAAGACTCTGTCTTAAAAGTTTGTTAATCGATACCAAACATGGCAAAGGAAAGAATATGATTTAACTTGCTTGTGCTTTGATATAATAGTTTAGTAATTACTGTAGGTGGTATGTAAATCACCATAGGTGGAAAAGAACTGCAATCTATCATTAAAAAAATTTTTAGGATTTCTGAAATACTACACCTGCGTAATTCAGAAAACTTCTCACAGAAAGATGCTNAAAAAAAAAAACAAAACAACAAATCACCAACAAAAAACCAAAACTACAAAAACGCAACCAAACAAAACAAAAACCCCAAAAGAACTCAACCAAAAACACCAAAAAAACCAAAACGCCACTAACAAACTTCACTGAGGAGTAAAAAAAAAAAAAAAGCTACAATAATCCCCAGATTTCTACACATCAAACTAAATCATATTGTCAATCATTCTGTACATTTCTTAACATTTTACACATTCTGACTAACCCACTCAGGTTTTTCACATATCAAGCCATTTAATACAATTCCTAACCTCAGTCAGACCCTGTTTTAGGTATTTGTGTGTGTGTTTGTTGGTTTTGCTTGTTTTTTAAACCACGTTGAGGCACTGAAGCCTGCTTTTAGATTGTTGGATCTCATTATGTCATCACAATGAAAAATCTGTCTGCTTATTTCACAGCTAAAGCCACACAGTTTCTTTGGAGACTTGAGTATCTTATACAGAGAGTCCACCTGTCAGGGTAGCTTACAAGCTATGAAACGCATCTCTGTATGAAGGGTCACGTACGGAGGCACAGACAGCCCTATATATCATAACACCTTAATATATCAAGTAAGTGACACAGTGGTCAGTACTAGCTAATTAAAATAAAGTTATAGAACATATACTGTAAAGAGAGTCTTACAGAAGAATCAGTATGTCTAGCTTATTGACCACTTCTCTTACAATGAAAATGTGAGGCTGGCCCATCACACTTGTCAAATTAAATAGGACTGAGACAGCACAAAAAGGGTGCTCAGAGAGGAATTTCAGGCATACTTCAAAAGTGCAATGACCACATGGCTTAAAACTAATTAGAAAGCTCGTTTACTGGAGAAGTATCTGCTGTTTTTTTCAATAACTTTATTCCGACTAAAAATATATGCAACATTTATGTTTGTAATAGTCTTAATTTCTTCAGGAAAAAGAAAACATCTGCCATAAATTACATTTTCAAGAAAAATAAGTAAAACAGTTGTTAAATTCCTGTTTCATACAACTTACAGGATGACTACTCTTTCTGAAACAGTTAATCACTATCAGGATTCATGGCAGTATTTTCCAAGAGCCCACAAAAGTTTCCTTGACGTTCAATAGCAAGTTTGTGCAGCAAAGCACACCAGTCTCCTTCTGCGAGGACAATCAGTCCAATTACTAACAGAGTGAAAATATGTAATGCCCACAACCCATGAATCAGGTATCATGTCAAAACAGTACTGATATGTATTGTGACATCAACAAACAAGCTACATCTACTTAGAAGGTAGCATCATGCCTAAGTTATTGTTTCATCTATCTGACAGCAAGTCAAAGTAACACTTCCAGAAAAGTGATTAGTTTTCAGTTAATAGATGATTCTTACTGTATTTGTAACAAAAACATGTTAAAAACCCATTTCTTAATTGGCATCTTGAACATCTCTTTTAGGGGAAAATCTGCCTTAATCTGAAACCATATAACTTGATCACATAAACTGCACCAACACCTGATGAATAGCCTCTTTCAATACAAAATTGTTTGGACCAGCAACTGCCATTGCTTTACTATCTCAAAACATGTACTCTCCAAAATATCTCTCACCGTTAATATACTACAGGGAAACATTTAAAAAATTAGGTTAGGGATATTTGATGCCCTTTCCTGATTATCTAGCTGTTACTAGTGTGCTGTAATTCTGAAGGCTGACGAGGCAGTTTCCACATTTTCACACAATAGTGCTACAAACTACAAATGCATAAAGGAAGAACCATGAGGAAGAACCACAAGACAGGACTAGTAACAGTGAGAAAAGAGAAACAAACCGTGACAAGCAAAAGTCACATTACGCAACTACAAGGAAGAGATGATCAGAAACTCCTCCAGACACCATGACCCACAGCAGACTTTTCAGTGGCTACCGGCCTAGAGGTCTGGGAGCTTTAGTTCTAGCTGTTGCATGATCTTGGAAAAGACACTCCACCTCTCTGCACCTTAGCCTCCCTACCTGGTACCAGAAAAGAACAGTACTTTCCTTCTCTTAGCAAGCTCTTTGAAATACCCAGAGATGAGACAAGTATCTCTAAACTGCACTCAAAGTTTCAGCCTTGTGCTACTTCTGCTCATTGTTTTAATATGAAGCACAACTTAAAGCCCACTATAGTACTAAGAATGTCTTAATAAAAATGGTAATTCAAAAATGTCCAGTGTATATTGTTTCTGTCAAGCATAGCAAGCCAGAAATAACTACCATGCAAACTAAGTATCCACAATTATCAATTTATGCCATTATTTCAGACTCACTGAAGTGACAAAGTTGCCTATGACTCCCACAGTCACAGAGCTTCCACCCTTCAAAGCAAATAAATTGGACTAAATCCACTAACATCAAGTACATAGACAGTAAATAGCTGTTAAATGGTTGGGTCTTATTTCTAGCAGACATGCATCTGCTTGAGGGAAAAGAAGGGAATGAAGTTACTTGTGCATCCACTTAAAATCGCCACTCTTATTTGTAACAGTACCAAAAACATCTATTTCCTGTAAAGTTGAGAACCCAATTAAAAGTGTGAAGACAAAAGATCGCATTCAGAATCTGGAATGTTTTAAAATACAACACATAATCTATATTGTTATGCCAAAGACTAAATTCTACAGTAACAAATACAAGACTGAATTTTTAGACACATGCATGTTAACAAAAACGCTGAAATAAAATATTCATACTTCAGGGTTGAAGTGCCAAATGACAGAATATAAAAAATTTACATTCTCTCTTACTAAAAAATAATCATATCACTTCAGTGGAAACTTGTGAAATAAAATGCTTCTTGAGTAGTTTCAAGAAGTTTTTGGAAGAAGCCACTTCTGCCTTCCTCCAGCTGTGAAAGGGATTAGGGCACCAATCTCACTGAAGATTAGCACAGCAAAAGCAAAATTACTGGTGACCCTTTAGCTGGACATGCACTGCTCTTCACACACAGCTGCACAAACACCTGTGTAAGTACAAAGGCAAGGGAGAGAACACAACGGTGGAAACTCTTGACTAGAGAAGAGCTATGCAGTTCCTCTCTGTAAGTTTTCAAAGGCTCGTGGAGCTGGGGTGTTGTTTCATATTATACAATTTAATCTTTTAAAAAAAAAAAGAGAGATTCTTCGCTCCCTGAAGTTCCTTGCTGCAGTGTCAGTGGCTACCCCAAAATGTTAACAAACCATTTCTTTTCTGTCAGCTGAGCACACTGTTCTGACTCTATGACTGCTTCATGGTTAGATTCAAGACAGAGTAAGAGTAGGTGGAATGGGTGAAAGGTAGCAGCATACCGCATTCAGATCGTGTCAATAATGGTAGGAAACACCAGATGGTTCCCAACACTGAAGTCACACGTTCTTAAAAAGAAGTTCGAGCTTCAGATCTTTTCTTTTGTAAGGGACATCAACACCTATCAGACACTGCACAAACCTGTGCAGGGTTTGAATTCACAAAGCTGACTGTAGGACTGTCTTTGTGGATTATTCTTTTTAATATACTTATTCTGCAATTTCATTATTTACAGGCAACAAAAGCATACATGCATGTATAGCACATACCCATACCTGCATGTAGAAAGGTAATTTCAGCAGTGTCTAAACTTAGACTTCAAAGACCCTATGTAGGTCCTGAGTCCCAGGATCATGGTGATTTACTCTGTGCTAAGCATGGATTTATGAGCCTATTTGCTGTTAGTTGATTCAGCAAAGCTTGACAATTCTCCATACCAGCTCCATAGAGCTGGCAGTGCCACAGATCAGTTAAAATTATATTATTAAATTTAGACTCCTTCTTCATTTTCCTCGAGCTTTCCTCTCCCCAGTTGCATTACCACATTTCACACAGTCCAGTGGAAACATACAGACCGTTATTGTTAAGTGTACATCTTCAGTAAAATAGGTCAGCTCCTCCCAAGCAAAATTTTTAGAAGTGATGTTTTCCTTTCTCTTTTTTTTTTTCTGATCCAACACTGAAACAACGTTCTTATGTTGCTAATAAATTCAAGTCCCTGGCTTTTTGAACAAGGCCTTTAGGTGCCTGAGACCTGCCATTTGCTGTCTCTGGGCTCGTTAGTGTTTGGCAGCTTACCATTTAAGCAGAGCTCACCCACGCCGAGCCTGCTGCAGCAGCGCAAGACCGCCGACCGACCAGACTACCGGCCACGGGGCTGGAGACGAGACCGAACCTCCACCTCCGCGCTCAGCAGCTGCTGCACAGCCGACCCCGGGGCCGGAGTCAGGCGCCTGGCTCTGCGCTTCCGCCGCCGGCGGTTCCACGGCTGCGGCGAGCGGCTGCCGGGAGGGCACAGGCCGGAGGAGCGGCCTGAGGCAGCGGGAGTGGGGAAGGGCTCGAAGCTGGTGCGTGACAGACCCGTACACAGCCGCCTTTTCCTCTTTTCCCGGTAGCACGTACAGAAAAACACCGGCGCTGAGTGTCCCGAGCCCCCTGGAGCGCTCACCACCTGCTGTTTCACATGAGCGTCTCAATGCGAAGCCTCCACGCCACGACCACGCCGTCAGCACGCGTCTCCCCGTCTCAGCCATCACTTCCGTGACTGACACTGAAGTTACGACACCCTTTTATTTCGCCTCCTGCGGGACCCCAAAAACCCTTTTCTTTGCCCCATCCCCCCCCTCCCGGCTCCCAAAGCGCGGCCGGGAGGCAGCAGCCGCGGGCAGTCGCCCGCACGGCCTGGAGCCCAGACCCAGGGTCTCCCCTGCGGCGCACTCCGCTGGCTGCCCTCACCTTGATGCCCTGCTGCTGGCTGGTCAGGGTCAGCTTGGACTCGTCCAGAAGCAACACTTCGCAGTAAAACTCCTCCGGGACGGCACAGAAACAGCCCATGCCTGCTGCGAGGGTCGACGAGGGGGCTGAGAGGCGGGAAGAGCCCCGAGCGGCGGCGCAGAGGGACCGGGGCACAGCCGGGGCCGGGCCGCGCCCGGCTCAGCGCCCCGCCGCAGCGCCCAGACCCGCTGGCTCTAGGACGCAGCGCGCAGCCCTACGGTGCGGACCTCCGCCGCCGCCATCCCGCAAAGGAAGAGCCTGGACGGGGGGTGCCGGGCGCTGCCCGTGAGAAAGGGCGAGCGAAAAGACCGGCGGAGCGTCAGGAAGGAGCGCCGGCACAGCCCTCACCCCTGCCCGCTATCACCGCGGCTGCCCCGCCGCTGCCGCCCCGGGGAGGTGCCGAGCCGCCCTCCCGCCCCGGCCCCCGCCCCGTCCGCGTACGGTTCCGCGCCTCCTCTTTGTGTGGAGGAGCGGGCGCCGAAGAGGGGGTGGTCCCCTCCCGGCTCGTGCGTTGCCTCCAGCCGCGGACTCTGCCAGCGGAGCGGAGCGGGTGGCCCCCCGCTGCCTGCGGCCTTGCAGCGAGGGTGCCGGCTGTCCCTCTCCTCCTTCTCGGTGGGAACGGGGAGATAGGACCGCCGGGCACGACTCAACTGCCAGGCAGCCGCCGGCTGCCCTCCTGTCGTCAGCCGAGCAGGGCTCTCCCCGGGCAGGCGGCGGCGCACCGCGGGGTGCTTTACGACACCTGCCAGGCCGCTCGTAGGCTGGCTGCTCCGCGGCCGCCCGTCGGGCACCGGCACAGACACCGACACCCGTTCCCGGCGCGGGCCGCGGCAACGCGCCGCGTCTCACGGTATCCCGCTGGCACCCCAAGTCGGCGGCCAGGCCCGCTACCCTATCCCGCGGCTGAGCAGTGCCGGCGGCGGGGCGCGCTCCGGCCCAGACCCAGGTGCCGGTGTCGCCTTCTGACCCCCGCCGCCCCTCCCGGCAACCGCGGCCCCGCGCGCAGAGGCAGCACTGCCCCCTGCTGGGCGAGGAGGCCTTGGGTGGCCCGGGCGCTCTCGGAGCGCGGCGAGCGGTCGCGGGGCTCGGCTCCGTGCGGCACGGGAAGGGCGACGGGCCGGCGGAGGTCGGCTTTGAAAGGAGCTGTGTCGGGAAGCATTTTCTCCGGCATGGCGTTAAACACAGAGCTTACTACAGGCAGGGCAGATTCAAAAACCAATTCAAAATCCTAGTAGTGTTAAAAACAAAAGCAAAACCCAATACCTCAATAAACAAAGACAGAAAAGGTATAACATAAAAGAACTTGCAACTGCATTCGTAATTGCTGTCTGCAGTTTCTGCCCTAAATAAAACCCTGCCACACCCAGGAAATCTCACTTCTACTTTTCTCACTTAATGCAGGGAGTGTTTAAACTGGGGCAGTGGAGCCTTAGGATCTCTGTATCCTTCCTGTGGCACTGAAAACAGTGTTCTGTGAGCAATGTGAAGATCAGGATAAAACCCATTACATATGTGCACAGAAATACAGCCTTCTGAACAACTTATGGACTATGAGGCCTTGCATAAGCTTAGAAATTCAAGTTCCTAAGTTTGTGTGCTGGGCAGCATATACCCAAAGAGAATGTTGCCCAGACAGCACAAGAAATCTAGATAAATTTATTCCTGGTTTTCTAAACACATTCCTCAAACACAGTTCTTTAACCCTTCTGACAGACAACAGAATCTCTAGAACAGATATGTTCTAAAGAACAGATGGTTCCTCTTTCCCTCTCTTCAGTCTGTTTAGATCCATATGTCATGCACATTATGACATAAACTACCCATCAGTCAGTTAAAGCCATTATGTATGTGTAAAACACTGATTAAACAAGGGAGAAGGAGGGCTCAGTGAACTCGAAACCCAGTTTCAAACCTTTAATGATAATTTTTTAATGGCTTAACATCACAATCCCACAGCTGTGCACATTATATCAAAACTAGCCTTGGATATCCAAAATCCAAGTGAATTCTGTAAGATTCTGTAAGATTATTTAATCTCGTCTCTTTTGGAAGATCCGTTTCACACTACTGCACATTAGGTAATTAGTCCACAGAGAATATAGAAACTGTGCACTCGTGTTCAGCTGATGCCAGCGTATGGAGCACAGAGCTATCAACATGCAGACTTGCTTCCTAAACAGCTACTGCCAACAGCTTGCCACTGATCCATCCAGCACTGATCAGCATCAGAAGCAGATGAGGAAGATTTACAGAGACAAGACAGTCCTGTTTTGGCTATAAATCATGGGATCAAGCACACAGTTTCAAAACAGTTTCAGCAAGGCCATTGTGCCCAGAATGAGACCTTTGCTTAATTAACTATAATACTAGTATGAAAGTGAATAGCCTTTGACATCCCTAAGTATAACAATGAGCTACAAGAGGTACATGCTAAATGTATATGACAATGTTCCTCAACTATCCACCCAAATTACATTAAATGTTGCCATAGGAAAGGGACAGAGAAGTCTGGGGTATAAAAGTCCCCAGGGAGAGGGAGATGTAACTTTTTTTTTAGGTTTTTTTAGCCTGTTTTGTTCTTTGAATTCTTTTAGTGCTTTTAGCCTGTGCTCTTTAAGGCAAGACTTTTGCTCTATAGAACAACTCATCTAGCCTTTTGACTACTTTCACTCTGCGTCTTCTCAATTCAAGACCTCTCTGAAATTCAGCAGAGATAAACTGACAGGCCAGGCAAGACAGTCAAGAGGCTGTACTCCTCTTCCTCCACCAAGACAGGGATGCTCTCTTGGTTAGAACTGTGCTCTTTAACTCTGTGGCAAAGAATTCCCAGGACAGCACTGCTATCATATATTAGTACTGTTGCAGTATTTATCAACATGAGACACGTAAGACAGTAATCTCTTTCCAAACCCATTAGGAAACCGAGGTCCTTTTTATTTCTCTCNCTCAACTATCCACCCAAATTACATTAAATGTTGCCATAGGAAAGGGACAGAGAAGTCTGGGGTATAAAAGTCCCCAGGGAGAGGGAGATGTAACTTTTTTTTTAGGTTTTTTTAGCCTGTTTTGTTCTTTGAATTCTTTTAGTGCTTTTAGCCTGTGCTCTTTAAGGCAAGACTTTTGCTCTATAGAACAACTCATCTAGCCTTTTGACTACTTTCACTCTGCGTCTTCTCAATTCAAGACCTCTCTGAAATTCAGCAGAGATAAACTGACAGGCCAGGCAAGACAGTCAAGAGGCTGTACTCCTCTTCCTCCACCAAGACAGGGATGCTCTCTTGGTTAGAACTGTGCTCTTTAACTCTGTGGCAAAGAATTCCCAGGACAGCACTGCTATCATATATTAGTACTGTTGCAGTATTTATCAACATGAGACACGTAAGACAGTAATCTCTTTCCAAACCCATTAGGAAACCGAGGTCCTTTTTATTTCTCTCTATAAGAAAACAAAACAAAACAAAACAAAAACAAAAAACCCAAACCAAACAAAACCAGATCAAGCACCACAAAAGAAAAGGTACCAATGTGAGCTCTCAACACACAAACATTTATGGACACATTTGACTCAGACATGTAAGTACAGGACAGGGCATAAAGGCATTTTTGTCCATTACCTGTTTGATGAGGTGCCCAGCACAATTCATGCAGTCACTATGATCCATAACATCTTCATTAGAATGACCAGTTTTAACTGTAGTCAAGTGTTTTCAATTATACTGTTCAAACAAGACATTGAGCACCACAAGGACTTGGATATATGAAAGTGACCTACGTCCACATTCTAACACATCAGCAATGAGACTAATGCCGAAAAGAAATAGGATAACATTATCTGGTTTTGCACCCATTTTTTACTCTTTTTTGCTCACAAACATTTGCTGCCAGTAGTTGAACATGTAGTAAGCGGTGTGATGACCTGTTTTAGCCAGTATCATAGAATCATGGAATGCTAGGGGTTGGAAGGGTCCTCTAGAGATCACTTATCACTGTTATTTACTGATCCATAGATACACAATTAGTGTGTCTTATACTTGAGGGCTTCCAGAGCTGAAGCAAAACGTTAAAGTGAGCCATAGAGCAATTTCTTCATATTTCTCCTCATGTAATGACAAGCGTTCTGCACTCAGCTCACCGCTTACACAATGAGCTGAGGAAACTACTTAGGCCTGACGCAAGAAGTTTGATGTGAGAACAGAAAGCAACAGCAATGAATGTACAGCTGAGGCCTGATGCAAGAAGTTTGATGTGATGTACCTTTCACCAAAGGAAAAATTCTAACAGGAGGAGTTTGGCTAAACAAACTGTTGTCCAGTAGAGCAAGAGACGTTTCCAGGAAAAACAAAGTACAACTCCTGCAGCAGTACTGCACTGCCCTGGCTGAGCATGCACCCAATTGCCCATACATCACTGCCACAGATGTCTGCAGCCCTTCCAGAGGGGTTCTCCAGATGTTCCACAGCTATTGAGAGCTATATTGATTTGTGTTGCGTCCACTCACAAAAGGCAACAAAGCAGGCAATGGAACAAGAAAAATTTCCACAGAGCATTTTATAGCATTCAGAGGCTGAAGCTTGAGTGAGTTACAAATGTGCATGAATTCACATTTCTTCATCACTAATGACAGTTTTGCTTAAAACACATTCA
This sequence comes from Urocolius indicus, assembly GCA_013401255.1. NCBI lineage: Eukaryota > Metazoa > Chordata > Aves > Coliiformes > Coliidae > Urocolius > Urocolius indicus. The sequence goes on along the minus strand of WBNH01010885.1, from coordinate 39,130 downwards.
CAGCTGCTGTTGTCTAATGATTTCTCTGGGCTCTATGTTACTGCTACACGTCTCGCAGATGTACGTCCACTGGACAGTAGCACTCCACAGTCAAAAACAATGCAAAAATAAATTTATTTTTAAACTGATTTGTTTTGTATTTCTTTCAAAAATGCAGTTGACTTGACATTATACTGTACTTAGCACACTTAGAGCCCTTAACTAAGATGTGCCAGTCAAGACCACTTAAATATGAGAAATGTCAAACTAAAGGCAATGTACAGATCTATAACACAGTGAGAACAGAAAAAAATTTTCAACTTAAAAGAGCCCAAAGTATATTTGAACAGCTGATTGAGTTTTTCAGTGCTTCTATAGAAATTAACACCTGCCTTTACATTGCACTGAGCAAAAATCCATTGTTCCTTTTGTTTACTTGTTTAAGAAGACTGAAGAAGGTGGCAGCACTGCAAAAACACATAAAAATTCAGGAAATCACAAGTATTTCTCACTTTCTGATTTTTTAAGAACACAGGCATGACAGTACATATACTTCCTCCAACAAAAAACTATAAAATTAAGCTTTCAGATATTTATTGTAAAATACAGAGCTAAAATTAGAAACTGCAAAATATTTATACTTCTCTCAAAGCAAAAAAAAAAATCTGTCTTTTGCTACTGTTTATGAAAAATAACTTTTTGTGTGATCTGGCTTCACAAAGTCTCTGCCAAGATTCTGAAAAGTTACCTATATGCAAAGAGGAACCAGATGATCCTGTTTGTTTTACTTATGCGCAGCTTCCTTGACAGAACTTAAATATCTTTTTAACAGTAAAGATAATTGTGTGGAAAGATGCAAGATAACTGAGTGGAAAGATTCAATAATTCAACTTACTGAGAGGAAAAAAAAATAATTTTTGCTTTCCAGAACGTTAAGCCACGTCCTGACAGTTTAGAGTGGTACCTTGTGGCCCCAGTCAACAGCAACAACAACCTTTGAGAGGTGGGCTTGCTGTACAGAGAAGCATTGCTTTTTCAAAGAGTACCACTTAATGGAAAAACTTCCACCTTTCTTAGTAAAATAAGACAGAGTAGAGCCATACTTCAGCACAGAAAGAGATCATTTGCTCTAAACTGGTGCATTCTTTCCTGACACATCAGAGGAGCACCAGAAGCATATCTTTGGGGTAAGAGCAATGCTTTGCCAAAACCTTCACGCTCAGGGACCTGATGCCTGTTCCAAGGCACTAAATATATGCTGATATTCTGGTAGAAGGCAGTTGTTATGAATACACATATAGTGAAGCACCTTTTATCCCCAGGATAGGCCAGCCATGCTGACTCACAAATTGCAAGAGACTTGCATAATCAGTTGTTTGAGATTCACACTGTTCAAATACCACAGCAACTGTGTTTGTCTGGAACTATTATAATTTCTTGTCCTCTCCCCCACTTTCTGAATACAAGTCTTGAGGGTCACGTTTACCAAGAGATCCTCAGTTCAAGACCTAGTCCAAGTGACACAGATGTCAATTGAAATGACCATGTTAACAGAGAGCATCTCCCACCCATGAAAGTGAGATAATGTTGACGTAGATGAGTCATCAGTAGATGACTCTGACAGAGAAAACTACTGACTACTCTTACCAAGTTTATCACATTTTTTACTGCGAATTGTAATTTTTTTATGAGATCTTTATTCTCTTTGTTTTCTGATGTCTGGATGTTATAGCCACAGTCATGATTAAGATCTTTAATGCTAATCCTAAACACAGCTTCTAACTTAAAGCTGTCATTACCTCATTTTCTAACATTGTGAGGTCTACACTAAATCAGTATCAACTGTAGAATGCTGCAAGATTTCAAGTTTTGGATAATCTAAAAATCTAGAGATTATCTAAAATGTCTCATTCACAGGACTGCCCTTCCTGGAAAAGCAATGTTCATTAGCTGTAGCCTGAATGCTGAAAATGCAGTCATCATAAGAGAACATCACCTGTTGTGAGCTATGATGAGACATAGTGGTGATGGGGTGCTCTAGGTAATTGGAATAAACCAATCTTTTCTTCAGTGCCACACTATCTATGCTGATTTCATAAGGCAAAGGATGTCGGCAGCTCCCTGAAACTGATCAAGGAAACAACCAGCTCACAGTGTATCTTGTAGACTTAGATACCTGGTAAGAGCAAATAGAGAGTGAAGTGTATCACATGTGGCCTTCTGTGACTTCCTTTCAAGATTCCTTTCCATAGTCAGAGGACTGTATCAGGAACAGTGTTGTCAGCAGGAGCAAGGAGGTGATCATTACCCTGTACTTGGCTTTGGTGAGGCTGCACCTCAAATACTGTGTCCAGTTTTGGTCCCCTCTCTGCAAGAAGGACAATGAGGTATTGGAGAGGACAAAAGGTGGGCTACCAAGCTACTAAAGGATTAGGAGCACATCTCACATGAGGAACAGCTGAGGGATCTGGGGCTATTCAGCCTGGAAAAAAGAAGACTGAGGGAAGACCTTATCACTGTCTACAACTACCTGAAAACAAGCTGTAGCAAGGCAGGGGTCAGACTATTCTCCCTAGTAACAAGCAATAGAATAAGAAGAAATGGCCTCAAGTTGTTCCAGGGGAGGTTCAGGTTTGATATCAGGAGGAATTTCTTTACTGAAATCGTTGTCAGGCATTGGAACAGACTGTTTAGGGAGGTGGTGGAGTCACCTGGAGATGTTTAAGAGGGGGAAATGGTCTAGTGGTTGACAGGGCTGGGACAAAGGCTGGACTTGATGATCTTAAAAGTCTCTTCCAGCTGAAACGATTCTATGATTCTATGACTAAGGAAGGAATCCCTCAAGCTTCTACACCAGACACTGAATCAAAGTGATGCTGCCCCTGCAGAGGGATTGCTCCAGTTTAGAGTTCATGGACAAATTGGTTCCTGTTTCTCACATTCCCTTGAACATGGGGAGCATTTCTTCCTGCAGAGCCCAGGAGCTCACTCTGATAAAGTGTATTTTCTGGAATTATCAAGTCAGAGTGAACAACAGAAAGCTCTGGAAAATATGCCCCTTTTTGAGGAGTTTGTTTGTAACTGTGGTTATACTTGACTGCTATGTTTGTGTGTGAATCACTTTATAGCCTTTGATTGTTTCCATAAACATTTTAGAAAATTATCAATGAGAATTGCATGGGATAGTAAGTTCTTTAATAAACCAAACAAATTAAAGAACTCAGCTTGCCTTCATAAAAAAAAAAAAACATTGGACTCTAGATGAGGTAAAGAATTGTTTCACAGAACTGTTAACATCTTGGCATTTCATACTGTCATAGTGTAAGTTTGCTGTGCCCTTCAAGAGTAGCACTTATGTTCCTCATAATTCTGTATAGCTAACAGTCTAACTTCTTGTCACCTTGCTTTTCAAGTTATTTGGTCATGATGATATTGAGCTGGTTGAAAATAAGCTTGATTTCCAGTACAGGGGTGGAGAGATGAAAACATAAGAAAGAGGCACAAGAAAAGAGAGGAGGAGAAACAAACTAATCTGTTGCTGGAATGGCAAGAACTGCAAAGTAAAACTACATACGGCACAGAGGTAGAAGCTAGGAGAACAAAAGCATCAATGAGAAGGTTCTCAAGACAAAAGAAAAATAAAAGGAATAAAAGCAGAGAAAAAAACCATAGAAACTGAAAACCAGAAGGGAGACGAAAGTATAGTGAAAATGTTCTAAGCAGGAGTAGCTTCTGTAGGAGCAGGACCTGCCAAACAGGGAGAGAAAGACATAATCAGACTCAGCAAGAAAATGTAAACAGCTTTGATGAAATAGAAGTGCAAATGCTGCTTGCACAGGTCTAACCCTCCAATGAAACATTTTGCCTTGAAGACAACTGGTGTGTAAACTAAGCACCATGGGTGTTCCTCCCCATTATCCCCCATAACCCTCCAGTGCTCTTCCTCAGCTCCTTACCATTCTTGCCTGGCATCATCTTTGCTTCATGCTGTAACATAATTTTTAAACATATGCTTTTGGTGTTTTGGGCAGGGAGCTCATGAATGCCTCATTGTAGGTTCTCCTAACCACGCAGGTTAAGCAGCAAGGCACATACTAGTTGCTCACATAGAGTCTTGTTGGCATTTGCAAGACTTTTTTATTTGTTTGTTTGGTTTTTTGTTGGTTTTTTTGTTTGTTTTTTTGCGGTTTTTTAGCTGTATGTACAAAACAAAGCATTTGCGGATGAAGCTGCATGTGTTTCTGTACCTTGAAAATAAAAACTGGCTTGGAGAACAACACACATCTTACATTAGATGTTGACAGGTGATTCTGAGTGTCATGAGCTGTACAGCTCTGTGCATGGCACACTACATGTATTATATACAAAATTACTTCAGCATGAACATTCACATATGTTCTAGGACATAAAAGTAGGAAAGTTCCTCAGCTAACACAACATGTAGAATGTATTACTCTTCTAATAGAGGCATCTTTCCAAACCCATCACATTACAGATGGCCAGGGATAGTTCCAAAAGTATAAGAGCACTATACACAGCATCTGTGAAGAGAAGGTTAATGAGATTGATTCGTTGCTTCCCTACTAATCCTTCTACAGACAAGCTTATTACTTGCTAGCTGATAGTATACATACCATATTCATAATACCAAGTTCACTGATGGTGTTTCAATCAGTCCAACAGGCTCTGTGTGGGTCAGCAGTGTGCCCTGGCAGTCAAGAGGGCAAACCGCATCCTGGGGTGCATCAAACTCAGCACAGCCAGCTGCTCAAAGGAGGGGATTATCCTGCTATATTCAGCATTGGTGCAGCCTCTCCTTCAGTACAGTGTGCAGTTCTGAGCCTCATAACCTCAGAAGGATGTGAAGGCACTTGAATGCATCCAAAGGAGGACAACTAAACTGGTGGAAGGTTTGGAAGGCATCTGCTGTGAGGAGCAGCTGATGAGTCTGGGTTTGTCTAGTTAGGAGAAAATGAAGCTGAGTGATCACCTCATTGCTCTGTACAACTTCCTGAGGAGAGCAAGTGGAGAGGGAGGTGCTGGTGTCTTTCCTCTCGGATCCAGTGACAGGATGTGCAGGAATTGCTCCGAGCTGTCTCAGACATTGGGAAGCATTTGTTTACTGAGAAGGTGGTCAAACACTGGAACAGGCTTCCTAGAGGGGTGGTTAGTGCCCCAAGGCTGAAGGTATTTAAGAGGCATTTGAAAATGCTTTTTATAACATGCTTTAACATTTAGTCAGTCCTGGAGTGGTAAGGCAGTTGAACTAGATAGTCCTCCTCAAATCACTATATTGGTGAACAAGCTAGCAGATAGAGAAAAGAATAATCATGTTCAGGGGAAACTGAGGCCAGAAACAGTCAAACCTATATCCAGCCCAGGATCAAACACAGTATATTTTGGTAGTCGGACTAAGATTTGAGCAAGGTTAGATCAGTAACAGTAAATGCGACAACAAGGGTAAGAAACAAGAGCAAGAATAAGACATGTGGTAAGGATCAAGGTAGAAAGACAGGGCAGAGTAGAGCTCCAAGATGCGCCAGAAATCTCCTGCTTGTTAGATAGATATCTCTACTCTGGTTGCTAGGTAGAAATAGCATGGCATGGAGTCTGAGCCCTAGTTAAGTTCATTAAGTTCATTAAGCTAAGTTTGTTAGCTTTTGATGAAGTCAAGCAATCACTCTTTACAGATGGCAAATTGCTCTTAGCTAGCAGAGACTGGAGCAGCTGAAGAAGGCTTAGGACTTCACCCACTGTATTTTGTGTTGCTCATTTACAGGAGAGAAGTATCAAAGGAGCACAAGTCCCCAAAATGCCACACTTTTCTTTGTCCTGGTACCCAATCTCTATAGCCAAGGCAAAAGATTAAGGGTAGAACAATCTGCCTTTTCCCTCTGTGCAAATCAAATGTCCAGATTTACCAATTATAAGTGAAGCTATGAAGATGTTGCTTACCTGTTCCAGTTTTGTGAACTATTACAAGAAAGATGGATATTGTATGTGCACTGTGAAGTGCAGAACTGTGTAATAGTTTCTGCAAACCATAGTGGCACATTTACAAACTATTTATATTTCTACAGAGGCTTGTGGATACTTGTAAGAACTGAATAAATAATAGCCCAGCCAAGCTTCATTCCTAGTCGTCCCAGGGACATCTACTCTTCTTCTATTAATACCAAAAATCCATCACACTGTATTTGTTTCTGTTTGTCACAAATGTTCTTGCCTTATAATTATGGATTTCAGGGATAGTAGGATGAGAAATTGCTCGCTTTCCCTTCAGTACAGCTGGATCTGCACAAATCCAGACACCACTAGATGGCAATAAAAGCACGAAACAAATTCTGCTGCACTCGTGTCAGGATTTCCTTGTCCTCGTTAGTAATAAATCAAGGGAGGCTGTTATGTGCCCAAAAGACCACGATGAATGCAATGAATTATTAAGTAATGATATAGGTGCCTCAAGGTAAACTTGAAACAGAGAAGCACCAAAGTTACCTGGCTAAAGGGCACTTATCTCCCTACAGAACTACAGAAAGCAGGAATTTTGAAGAAGAGAGCAGTATGACACTTGAAGTGAAATATTATATAAAATGTTCCAGAAATTTTCCAATGAGAACATAAATCATAAAAATGTTAAGAAAATTAGAAGTCGATGGAGATGGAAGCAAGTCACTGTCCACAGAGATGTGCAAAGCATGAATACACATCTTATCCCTACACCTATGCCTCTTGACAAGGCCAAGTATTGGTAGCCTAGCTTTAAACACACACCAACCCAGCCAGACATCCTGAGATCAAGCTTTTTTGTCTATCTGAAACGATTTTATTAATTTAGTCCCCATCTCTGGAGATATTATAGAGATGTGTAGATGAGATGCTGAGGGATACGGTTTAGTGGTGGGCTTGGCAGTGTGAGGGTAGTAGTTGGACTCAATGATCGTAACAGTCTTTACCGCCCAAAAAGATTCTATAATTCATACAGAAAAGAAAGTATTTTCAAAAATACAAGTGCCACAGTTTAAAAGCACAAAGAGTAAGGTCTTAATTACAACACATTGCAGATAAACGTCTGAAAGTTTTCATTTTTTGTCCCCTGTTACATCTTCCTTCTGTTTCTCTTCTTCAGGCTCAAACTAATATAAGCACACACATCAACTGTTAATGTCAAAGTTCAACAGAATATGCATGCAAAGTAGTGGTCAGAGTTAGGCTTTAGAGGTAGTCTTAAGCTACCTTCATGCATTTCACAAAATGACCTAACAGCATCCTGGCAAAAAAAGAGGGGAACACCTCTCCTCATACCCACTTCCCAAGAGCATTCTCAGGGATAGGGTTAGGATTAGGCCTTTATGTCAACTTTCATAGTGCCTCAAGAAGATCAGTTAGCAGGTTTGGTGTGAGATCAATTACAGAAACTCTACAGCCCTTATGTTGTAACAATGTTAATATAATGGAACTACAGAACAACAATATAATGGAGCCAACTGTAAGCAAAACAGAAACTAGTCTGTTATCCAAGACCATCTTTGATCTTCATTAGAGAATATTTTTGTCAATTAACAAGTATAAGGATTTCCTCATAAGGATTTTAAAAAAAAAAAAGTATTGATACAGTAGCAGACTAAGAGTGTGCAGTATGCTCTTCTCTTTTTCAGGAAGCAAATAATTAATTGCTTGTACTACTGACTCTTGAGATATTTTCCCTTTGGTTTGTGCAAATTGACACATTCATGCTACTGCAAAACGAACCAGTAATAATTATAGTAATACGAATTATCAGTCACAGAGAATGACCAAGACATCTGGAGTGTCAGAACATGAAAGATGGCAGGAAGACAAAGATAGAAAGGGATGTCATGTAATTAGGGCTGGGCTGCCCAAACAAGGCAGGGTACAAATAAGGGCATAATCACATGTCTCTGAAGGAGAACGAAGACAGTGCTCATTAAGGCCAGTTTTCAGTTTATTCAGAGCAGTATTGACTGCTCATGGAGTAACAGGCAGATTTTAAGGAGCTGAATAGAAAAGAACAGAGCCTTAGGTTAGTAGGAATATATAACCCTCTGGAGCTCATACAAAAATCAAACAGGGACCAGGGCAAGTAAGGAACCAGTCAGTAAGAAGGTCAGAATCTCTCTTTTGATGTTTCAAAGTCTTAAAGGCTTCTGCCACATGAAGGATTTAAAAGGCAACAACAAATTCTTGTAATGACAGGGAGTTCTCTGTGTTTCCCATGTGAGTCTGACTTCACTGTACCACAAAAATCAGCAGTCTGTATTTTATTACCTATTTGAAAGACTGCGAAAAGTTCACTACATTACAACACTTAGTGTTGTAAATCACTCTGGTATTTCACGGGCAGCTGATTCTCTGTACAAAGCATAACAGGAAACTCATGATATTAATAATTTTACAAATGCTAGGGGCATTATTTTGTGATGTGGATTCCCCTTTGAACTTCCTTGACTATTCCTCAGCATGGAAACCTTCAGATAATTTTTGAAATGATGTGTTGAAAAAATAGAGATTAAACACTCAATACAGTAGAGTGTAAAATGGTACTCTTTGTAATACACCATTTATATTACCTTTCCTCATTAACTACAGGGACATATGAAATTATACTGGGCTGTTGCATTTACTTCAATAAAATGAACACAAGTAGTAGGTTATGACATATTTTCATTTCAAATGGATTAGCAGGAGCAGAACTCATACAGTAAACCATAGTGTCTGTAAAGGAAAAGCCATACAGCTATTTTATGTAAGTACCATGGAATATACAGAAATCTAATCCCACTTCTTTTTATCTAAATCAAAAATGCTTATTGCCCACTTGCAAGAAGATTTCAAGTGCAGAAGTAGATTAACTGCCTGGAATACATCTAGTAGGACTATGTAATTTATTTACACACATTCATGAGGAACCATATTACAGACTGAAAAATTAACTGAATAAAGGTATTTCATAGCCACTTAATCAATATTATTTTATTATTATTAGGTCATCCTATAAAAGTGCTCCAAGGCTGAGGGAGCAGAAATCACTTTCATGCCTTTTGCATGACATAAAATAATACCCTGATACCCCACAGTTGTCACTACATCTTGCTCTGTTTATGACCAGGTGTGTTAGACATAATCCACAGAGAAGGTTCTGAGGCCCACTGTACACTGTATGCAAGTTGCCAAGATGTTATAGTTCAAGCTGTATGGTACGAAGAGTTTGATGTGTTAACTGATTCAAAAAAGGCTGCTCAGTATGGCTATTTATGAGGTTAATTTTAGCTTCATACCTCAGTAGCTGTGGTTTTATTTCTCTATTGCCTTGCTGTCTTCCAAGCTTAACCTCTCTTCTTGCTGCCTTATCTCCTGGCTTTGGCAGTTTCCCTTGCTCCACCATTTTCCCTCTCTCTCTAAAGTGCTGTCTCTCCACATTCCTACATACCCTGGCTCTTCTACACAAGACATTCAACAGCGTCAAGCAAGCCTAAACATGCAAATCCTGTGATTAATCTTCAGAGGTGGGGGGAAGGCTGCAGCAGCAGCTGCACAGATACCCCCTGAGCCCTAGTGACAGTTGCAGGCAGTTGTACTGGTGCTTCTGCAGTTTGTGTGCAGTAAAGGCAAAAGAGTTTGTTCTCCATAATCTCAATGCCTTTCAAACACGACTATGTGTTGATATTTCCACTTTGGCTATTTCACAGAATCATAGAATGATTTTAGTTGGAAAAGACCTTTAATATCATTTGCCAGTACCAGAAAATATTAGGACAAGATGAATAACAAAGCTCAGAACACAGAGTGTGCAAACCAGATGTGGGGCAAGAGGCTGCTGCTGCTGAGGAAATGGGTTGATGGGTGCTGCTAGTGCTGAAGCAGCTGATTCTGTCCTAGGGTAGGTACAGCTACATGCTTCAGTTTCCTCAGCACAAGCAACACAAAAGACTGGCTTTCCTTTTCCGCAGCATAGGCCAAAAAAAATTGAGTCATCTTTTTTTCTCCTAGCAGTCTGTCACCCTTGATGGCTACCTTGAGTTAGCTCTGGCTCTGTGTTTTTCAGAATGCAGTATTTTTTACATCAGAAGATGTTGGAGTTAAGGTTAGTTTATATACAGACTGAGACAGCCTTCAGTTATATCTGCCTTGTCCCTGCAGAGCTCCTGCCTGATTGAACATATAAAAAGGACAATTGCTATTTTTCCTATTCAGTGTTATAGTTTAAGTTATAAAATTTAGGATGGGTTTTTTTGCAAATTGTAAAGGCCTTCCTTCAAGTGAGTTACTATGGTCTTTTCTATGAGGCTTCTTGCAACAATATCCAACAACTTCACAAATATTAATAAACACATAAAGCACTTATCCTGCCAATAATTCACTGATCTCAGTAGCACTTCCAGAAGCTCTCAGTCCATTGCACAAACCTCTGCCACTGAAGTGGAGCAACTGATTCAGTATTAGACTGCTCTGCTTTCTGCAGAATGTGATCATGATCACGTGCAGTCCAATCTGATACAGAGATCCCCACACAAGTGCTGTATGAACTAATGTCAGGTCTAGCTGCATCAATACGGGACTTGTCAGTTCAGGAACATCACCACACCAAGGTGGCTCCTGTCCTGGGATCTGAGATAGTATTCTGTCAAGAGGTGTATGCCAGCTCATCTTCATCAGTTAGAGCTCACGTGTATCCAAGGTGGAACTGTACAGTACCAGGCAGGGCTTGGACATGCATATTTGTCCTCTCTCTGCCCCTCAGGCATAACATCCTGTTCTCTGTTTCTTGCACTATGTTCATTCCAGTTGTGTTCCTAAACCGCCATTTACTCTTTGTCCCGCTCCTGTTATATTGTCCAACTTAGTACCCATCTTCCCTACTCAGACTACTGGTCTCTGTCTCAGCCAAGAAATTCTGCAAGAAATTCTGAACACCAGGTGTTTCACTCAGATTGCTGTAGGCCAACATCTTTCTCTATGCTTAAAGAAAAGCTCTAACTGGAGGCCACAAACGTGTTTTTCTGTTTTATTCCCTGTTATCAATCACGGTGTCACCCATTCTACTTTCCAGCAAGAAAGACTTACTGAAAGCAGATGTCTCCCTATTTAAAGATGCCAGCATACAGTGACCTCAGGAAAATAACCTTTCTGTGAATCCTCATTACAACATATGTGCTGTTTAAAAAACAACTCACAAAGCTTTAAGATGTTAGAATACAGGTTACTCTTCTAAAAGAAAGTAAACTAAGGAGATAAACAAAACAAGAGAGTTACAGAATCAAAAAGCACAGCTGGGGAGACATTGAGAGATCATCTCATCTCCTCTTTTTTAATACCTTCAACAGATGCGTATCCAAAGACTACTCCTCTCTCTTTCGGCAGTCCCTCTGCTGGTACATCACTTCCTATTAGAATATCTTCCCCAATACCTAGCTAAAACATTTCTTGTTCTGATTTAACCTTATTACATTTTATCGTCTTCACTTTGCACAGGTAGACAAGTGTTTGAGTTTGTCAGCCTCTTAGATGCAGATTATTATCATGTCCCCCGTCAGTCTTCCTAGGCCAAAGAACACTCCTCTGATCTTTCCTCGCTCATCGTAATTGATCATTTTGAATGTCTTCTCCAGACTGTCTCCAATTACTTACATCTTTCTTAAGGGCAATAGCCAAGATTGGAACAGACTCCATCTGAGTTTTACCAAAGCTACATTGAACAGATAGATTAATGCTCTGTTACGCCACTGATTTCCTGTTTCCATGAACAACAGCAAATGAGAGTAGACACTGGCTGAACCCCTTCCCATTAGAGGGAAAAGTATTTGTCACCTAAGCAGAATTGAAAGAGATAAGGAAGGTTGTGGAAAGTATCCACAGGTGGATATGGACAGGAAAACACTGTCTGTGTCTGGATAAAGGAGCATCTGAGGTGAGTGAAGGCAATACCACATGCAAATGAAGAACTGGAAAACTGCAAAGTGACAGAGTGACAAACTGTGAAGATTTTATATATTCATTAAATTCAAGGAAATGCCTCTAGTTTTGCCCAGATCTTTGGTATGTGGTTTTTCCATGCTCCCAGGGCTCCAGGCTGTGCTGCACACTTGTGTATTTATCCATAACATCTAGGGGTAGGGGATAGACTGTCTCAGTGACAAGTTGCTTGACTGACCGTGTTTATCACCCGTTACTATTACCACACATACCACATATTGGAATGCTGTTTCTGTTTCTCACAATAGCATTACTGTGTTTTTTTTTTAACTAAAGTCTATCATGGTTCAGTGCTCTCCACTTTCTTTGTTGAAGGATTGATGTCTCATCACCTTTTCTCACGTCTTACTAGTGATGACACTTATTATAGTGCCTCTATTCCTTCTGAATACTCTATTAATTATTTCCCCAAAATAAATTTGATTTCTAAACCCTTCCTCCTGCATACTCACTATCCTTCCCACCTGCATTTCATTGCAATTTAAACAAGTTTGTCCTTCATTTATACAACTTCCTCATACTCTTTCTTCAGTATCAGAATGTGGAACTGATACCCTTCAAGAAATATTTAGGACCAATTTTATTAGTTGTTTGTTTAGGCCTAGTTTGACTTCCTGGAGCAGCTAAGGCTGAGAAAGGCAGTTTTTCAGCAGCAACATTCAAAGTTTTGCCCCTGACCAATTTTGATAATAAATGAAATTTTAAAATTATTTTTACTCATTCTAATCTCAGTTACTAGATTCTACCTTCCTCTAACAATAGATCTATACTTAAATAAGAACATCATTAAATATATTAAAGTCAAACTACAAATATGTATACTAGAGTTAAATCAAACCTATGTACCTTAGAATAGCCTTTTTTCCCATTCCCATTTCCAATATAAAACAATAGTATCACTTATTTTTAAACAGCTCTAGAAAACTCACTTTTCAATGCTCCCTCTCTGAATAGAATATATTATCCATAACCTCAGTGCCATGGACACAGTGTATGTATGTTCCTCCAAGTCCCACTGTTGGGTTACTTTCCTCGGCATAAGCACAGGCATCAGTTTTCCCCTTTTCTCTATGAATCTGAAGGTGTTCAACCTCTGGCAGACACTGAGTTTTACAAAGCAACCAGACCAAAGCAAAATCATTTCTCTCAAATTTCTTACAAACTACTGATTCCCACAGCTCATCTGATGTGTCCAGCTTCAAAGATTCTTTCTAGTATTTGCTCTAAAATGTAGCTTAAAGGTTAAATGAAAGCCTGCTTTCTAAAGCAGCTACTGTGTTTCTACATAATTGGTGCCACTCTCAGTGCTACCACAACAGAGTAGCATTGGTCACAATAACCAAACTATAAAATGTGCAATTGATAGCTACCACAGTAACACAGAGCTGTCAAGTGAAATTACCAAAAATCTGCAGTTCAAATTACTTCACTAACACTAACATTAATTAATATTCTAGCTATTTAAAACACTTTAAGAAATAGCTAGTGAAGAAGTCCAAAATACATTGACCAAGTAGTCTCTGGCTTTAAATCCAAACCAATTGTTCAATAACCATACATATTGTTTACAAATGCTTTCCTTCTCACTAACTCTTGTTTGATACAGAGCATATTCAGCTACATCCTCTGTCTAGCTTATCAAACACATTGCATATATATGTTTAAATTTTTGTGATATTCCTAACACTTCTGAAGCCTTATTCTACATGGACGCTACTGTGAATTGGACAGAAAAAGGTGTTCTCTAAAAGACCGTAAGTAGAATTTTCATAAGTACACAAATTATGTAACAGAGATGTCTCCGTTTCAAGAGGACGGTAGGTGTAGAAGTTTTACTCTAGTGAGAGTCAGCCTTCTTCATGTCTCTNTTATAAAAGGAGTTCAGATCACAAATAATGCAGATCTATAGTCTTCAAAATTTTGCTGTTAACAACTCCTCAGCTGTAAGGAATGTGAACAGAAGGCCAGCATTAAGTTTGTTTACCTCTCTTTTGGAGGCCTACCTTGTATGTTCCTAATTAACTATGGCATTGGGATACATCTTACACTGTAAAAGAAATAGTGGTATTTTAAGTGACTGCCTAAAAAAAAAAAAAAAAGACATTCTACAAATGTCATACTCTTCTAGAACCTCATGATTCCCCTGTACAGTAATTTGTGGTATCCAATACATTTTACAGTAAAGAATAACTGATCTTACCTGACTTTACTTAGCTGCACTTCTAGAGCAAGAAAAACTCTTGAGCCTTCTCTAGACCAGTTGGACAACACATCTCCATACATTTTCAGAAAATGTGTATAGGCACAAACAAAATGTTCTAATGGGCACGGTATATGGGTGGATATGTTGAACTCATTGGGTACCAAAATACTTTCTATGGGTCACATCCATGCAATGCAAGCTTCAAGTCCACAGGCAGAAGCAATTTATATCAACTCAATTCAACTTCTTTAGGAAAGTCTTTCTAAAAATATAACACTTGATTTTCTCAAACTGGCATTACTTTTCATTTCTCCAGTGTCTTGTAAAATGTTGTTGAGTTGCATTACCTTTCACTACCTTTTGAAAATTAAAAACTGTTTTCATTATAGAAACCTCTTCCTTTACTCTTTCCTTTAATAAAAGTACTCCATTCAGAAAGATGTACAATTTTGGAAAAATCTGAGTCCTATTATCTTGCCTTTACTTGCACAGAATGAAACTCAGTTACTGCCAGCCAGTCTATTCTAGACTATCTTCTTCAATTTGGTTAATAAATTATTTTGGAAGATTGCTGTTTATTTTGGCTGAGTTTTCTCACTCAAAACTTTTTAAAAATGCATTTACAAACCCAGACAGTACCTTAAGTATCAATGTCAAGTATATTGAAGCCATAATGGTGTACCTCTTTGTTCCTAACAAGAGAAAATAAAAAACACTTTAAAAAAAATACTATTTGGAATTAATTCTGTGTGTTTTATTTTATCTGTGTCCAGAAGTGAAGAAAAAATTCTGTATAGTTAGCTGATTCTCCTCTGTCTAACATTATAGCTGCAAATTCACAAATAAATGTGATAAGCTGTAGTGACATTACTGCAATGTCATGCGTTACAAAAATGCTGCAGGGATCTCTAGGAAAGTAGTGAATCTGTAGGGCTTTACCTGGTTCTTTCTTCAGCATTTTTATTCCAGAAAACAAGCATAAAGAAAATCTTCAAAGTTATTTTTGTCTCTGCATGTATGGATTACTATGCTATAAGAACACTAACACTAACATAAAAATAATCTGATTCATTGTTTTCCTGCATTGTCTCTGACTGATGCCCTAGTTCAAAGTGGAAAAGTTTCATAATAAAAGGAAGTATGAGTAAGATCTCCAATATTGAGCACAGATGACTATGTTGTCAGATAAATTACAAAAAAAAAGATGTGAAAAAAGGATAAGCACAAAGGTAAGGAAATCTTCTGATACTAACCAATCAGGGTAGTCTAATCTAAAGCTAGGTTACTGGGTAATCAAATGTTAAAGGAAATTCAGTGTCAGTCTCATGGCAATAGCAAATATAATTACAAATACTCAGTGATGGGCTTCAGATCATCATACCTAGGTGGAAGATAATTTGGAGCCATTGCTCTCTGAAAATGTCAAAACCATGCTCAATTGTGCTTCTAAAAGCACATTCAAAGGATGCTAAAGGATAAGTAACTTCAGGAAAGTTAAGAAAGGAGTAGAGGATAAACTTAAAAATATCATTGTATCACTGTACAAACTGCCATTCCTGCATTTTGAACACTACTTGCACATCTGAAACAAGTAGTAGAAGTACAAAAGACAGAGAACTTGGTAGCAGGGATGATAAAAATATTACAACAGCTTTATCTTTCTGTATGAGGTTAACCCAAGTAGACAAGACCCTTCAGTCTGGAAAAGTCGAAGAGAAGGCAGAGGGAAGCTGAGCAAGCGGCAGTTGCTTACTGCCTCTTACAGTTCAAGCACAGGGGTCATGTAACGAAATTATCAGACAGAAAGCTTAAAACAAGTAAAAGGAGCATAACACATAGCTATGGCAGGAAATTAATCGTCCTCTAATACAAAGTAGTCAGAGCAGGAGTAGGATTAGAAAAACCAACAACAGAAAAGAGTGATTATTAAACTCAGCCTCCAGTTCAGTAAGTTCCTCAAGTGTTGATTGCTAGATAACTCTTACTTCAGTACCACATACTTCCAATACTATTATATCATTTCCTAATTTACCAACTAATTGACACTGTCTGAGATGGCTTTGTTTCGATCCATTTCTGACTACAACTTTGTATTTTTGTGCAGTATAATCTAAAATATGCTATGTCTTGGCCTGTAACTGACACAAAACCAGCCACAGCACCAGTGAGGTATAAGGCATGAAGGGAGCAGCAAAGAGTCTGTCCTGCATTTCTAGGACTTTATGACCTCAAGCCATCAGCCTGACAACTGTACCAGCTTTAAGAATGATCATTTATTAAGGTAAAAAGACAGAAGATAAAGTCCAGTACAAATGCATTTGATAGATCAAATTAATTTCCCACGGAAAATGTGCAGTCATCAGAGACAAGTGTATACTATCCAGGAACAAACTCTAAGCAGAGTTCTGGTGGTCAACAACTTTGTATCCATTTGCAAACTCATCAACTCAACCAAGGCCTTTGTTTTCATACTTTTGCAATGATAGCAAGCCTTACTCTAATTCTGAATGCAAACCATGCCATTCTTAGCATTAGGAAACAGATGCCACTGACTAAGTAGGAAATTAAAAGAGAAAGTTGTCAAATTAAAATAACATTGGAAAAACAGAAAAAGAACTCTTAACTGATTAAAATAAGGTAACTCAGGAGATTTATTTTTAGGAAAAAAACCACATGTATCTTGAGGTTGATTTGACAGGTTACATCAGGTTAGAGAGCTATGCAAAAAAAGGTCACCACACTTCTTTCTAATGTGTTACTTCTCAAGTTGCTTGCAGCAGTAATCTCTGGCATGCAGAGAACAGGAATATTAATCTCGTTAATTGTGTCACGTTCTGGTCTCTGGTCAACTTCAGCTTATGTGTCTTATTATATTTTAAATTATTTTTTTTATGTTAAAGAAATTAAAATCTCTTTTAAGCAACATGAGCAAGTAGAGGAACAAGAAGGTAAAGATGTCATCATTACAGAAATATTGAATTTAGTAATTTAGTATGATACCATAATTAGTAATTTAGAATGACTGCATAAATAAATGTCTTTAGTAATAGTTTTTGATCATAAAGGCAGAGTTTTAAAATTAGAATAATGGAATGCCTTATGTAATCTATTGTGATAAGGAATAATGATATAGAATGGGTCGAACATCTGTCAGTTCCTTGCCTTTTACCTCATGTCCCAGTTTCTTCTACTTTGGAAGAAACAGCCAAAGCAGCAGCTGATAGAAACACAAAAGGAACTTGTCCAAGTGTGTTTTACATGTTATGCAAACTTAGTATTTTTTAGACAACTGATTACTTCAAAAGTCTATTTTTACAATGATCCATATTTCTTCTCAAAAAACAATAGTCTACCAATATTCCCCAAATGTGCTCATCATTGTAAACGAAAACAAGTCAAATGCAGAATAAAATGTTGGGCTTATAACAAAACAGACATTCTGGTTTTTTTTTTTTTCTTGAATAATTGTATAAAAATTGTATAAAAATGAGGCCTTAATAGAAAATCGAAAGGTTGGACTTTAGTCAGTTGAGATGAAACTGAGTTTCGTATCAGTTTCATGTGAATGCCACAGAAGAAAAACTACAGTTTACTACCAGCTTTTAATTAAGGCTCCTTTATTTCCATTTAAAAGTTTATCCAAGGATGAAGGAATTAAGTGCCATGCAATTAAATCCTAACAAGAAATGGGTATTTTATATTAGTTTAAAATATGTTGAGAAGTCATTCTCTGGGAACTCTAGTCTTCAGATTTTCTCAAGTACTATCCCTTGGTATTTATTCTCCACATTTCTAGGAAATTAGGTTAACAATTAACACTTAGATATGGTCATCATTCCCCCTCAGGGTATCTTACTGACCCACTGAGTATTTCTGCTAGTTTAATCTCAGATCAGGAAAAAAGCCTCTTTTTCCTGGTAGGATAATTCTTTCAATGTGACCTAGTTGTTAGTTGCAGCAATATTCATCTAATACCTCATTTCATTTAAAAGCTTTTTTACTGCTATTACTGTTCAATAGTTTGATGGTTTTTATCTTCTTTCCTGTACATAATTGTGTAATAAAATGAATTTGTGTATGTTCTCTTTGAGTGAAATATTTATCTCCAATCAAACTGAAAAAATATATTTGAATATACCCTTTCCCTAGTTAGAGTAATTATTTCATTTGTTTGCTGCAAATTCTGAAAAAATTTTCACTCCAGAATGATTCACATCATGTTATAATCTTGTTGTAGACTATCCTTTTATTGAACCTCTAATATCAGCACAATCTTATCTTCAGCCTCAACACGTAGCATATATGTCACCTCAATTCATCCCGTAATTGGACACCAACGACACAGAAACATAGCCAAGGAGCTACCACAGACTGCCCAGGGCAGTAACCTCCTACTAGTGAGACCCATGACAATGCCAGAGCCTTAAATTTAAATTACTTCTAGAACTGCTCCTTGCTTTCTTTGACAGAAATAGGGTCACCCACTATTTCACACACAGTGGCTGTTCATAGAATAATGTCTTGTTTGAGTTACCAACTGCTTTACTTGGAGAATCGATATTGCAAGAGAGACAGTAATTCACACATGAGCAAAACTGACAAAAAAAAATGAGCTTTTTTTTTTTCCCATGATGCCCTAGTTTGTACCAGTAATACACAAAATACGAAAGAGTCCACACAGTACCAATTTGCACTGAAACTGTTTGTAGTATTTCATGAAGCTATTTTTTTTCCCAGTAGGATTAATTCACTGGGACACCAAGAACTTCCTAATTTTCATTGCAGTAGACACACAAGCTTGCAGGGCAGGAAGATTGTTTCTGTATGAGACCAGTAGTTTTATCTCTTCAGAGATGTGAAAATCTGTGTCTGGGCCTAAAAATTAGACATTATTCCTATCACAAAAAAAAAAAAAAAGTCAATTATAGGTATTATGAGAAGGTATGAAGGATAGACAAGATGTCTTCTATAATAGGCACTCTATTAAGAATAAAATTAAATTGCTTTGATATGATTTGTTCTTGATAAATCCATGCACGTTGTTTTACTGTTTTGTTACCCAAATGCTTTGAAATGGTCATATATCACTTATTTCTGTATCTTCCCAAGAATCACTATTGATTTGGGCTGCTCTGTAACTCTTCATAGTGCCCCTTCCACTTGCCTTTTTTAAGTTGTCTTTCTCTTTATCTATTTCTTTGAAATATCTTGATATAGATCTTGAAAATAATTGCTGAGGCTTACAGAGTGATGACTCGAGTACTCACAAAATGTATGTATTCTTTCAAGGCTTTTTCTTCCGTTTTCTTGACAGTTCTTAAAACTGTTTTGTTCCGACAGTGATCATAAGTAAGTTCTTAACTACCTTTCTGTGCATGCAAGCAAAGCAACACAGGAAATATATTCCCCACTTCCCATGGGCAGGCAGCTGTTTAGCCATTCCCAGGAAAGCAGGGCTACATCACACATAATGGTGACATAGGAAAGCAAACACCATCACTCCAAAGGCCTCCCCACTTCCTTCTTCTTCCCCCAGCTTTATATGCTGAGCATGATACTGTATGGTCTGCAATATCCCTTGGGTCAGTTAGGGTCTGCTGTCCCAGCTACGTCCAACTCCCTGCTTCCCATGCACCCCCTGCCTGTTCTCTAGTGGAGTGGGATGAGGAGCAGACAAGAACTTAACTGCATGTAAACACTGCTCAGTAATAATGAAAGCATGCCTATGTTGTCAACATTGTTTTCAGCACAAATACAAAACATAGCCCCATAGTAACTATGGTGAAGAAAACTAACTCTATCCCGTGACAACCAGAACAGGATCTCATGCACCATTTTAAACTGGTGGATGGTCACCAGGGTAAAGGCCAGACTGTCCAACATAGGTGCCTGAGAAAGTTACCTTCTGTGGTCCTTGCTGAAAGTGTGCCACTGCATACCTAGCAGTACAAGCCCAGGAAGGAGACCACAAAAGAATGAGCAAGTGACAAAAAGAATCATCTTGCAATTAAATGCTGTGCAAAATAAGTAAAAGGCTATGCAAAGCCTGGGCCAAAGCTAATTGTACAAGGTTCAACAAAGCCAAGTGCTGGGTCCTGCACTTGGACCAAAACAACCCCAGGCAACACTACAGGCTTGGGGATGTGTGGCTGGAAAGCTGTCTGGCGGAAAAGGACCTGGGAGTGTAAATATACAGCTACCTGAACGTGAGCCAGCAGTGTGCCCAGGTGGCTAAAAACAGTGATGGCATCCTGGCATACATCAGAAGTAGCATGGCCAGCAGGACCAGGGAAGTGATTATGCCCCTTTTACTCAGTGCTGGTGAGGCTGCACCTTACATACTGTGTGTTCAGTTCTGGGCCCCTGACTACAAGAAGGACATTGAGGTGCTGGAGCATATCCAGGCAATGAAGCCTGGTGAAGGGTCTGGAGAACAAATCTTATGAGGAGTGGCTGAGGGAGCTGGGGATGTTTAGCCTAGAGAAGAAGAGGCCGAGAGGAGACGTGATCACTCTCTACAACTGCCTGAAAGGGCATTGTAGTGAGGTGGGGGTCAGTCTCTTCTCTCCAGTAATGAACAACAGGACAAGAGGAAAAGGGCTCAAGTTTTGCTAGGAGAGGTTTAGACTTGACATTAGGAAGAACTTTTTCACATTATTGAGCATTGAAATGTGGTGCCCAGGGAGGTCACCATCCCTAGAGACATTTAAAAGATAGATAGATGAGGTGCTGAGGGATATGGTTTAGTTTAGTGATGGGCTTGGCAGTGTGAGGTTAGTGATTGGGCTCAGTGATCATGAAGGTCTTTTCCAATCATAATGATTCTATGAGTATTTGTTTTTGCCACTTCATTGCTACTTATATGAGGAAAAAGAAAAAATTAAGAGTTCTTCCTTACAATTCACAAAACTTTGCACCCGACTTACTAAATTTCCATTTCATTTAAGTATCCATTTCTCTTTTTCACACAGGGTCTTAATCAGTAACAATGGCATTATAGATTACCATTGAAAAAGGAAGGTGGTTTGGTGCAAGGCAGTGATACTTCTGATCTTTTTTCCCCACTTCTAAAACAAAAATGTTAATATAATAGACTATCCATGCATTTAACCACTGTGGTACTCTCAAAGGACACTTTTCCCATATATTTTACCTTTAATCTGACGAATTGGTTAAATAATCTCTTTTTCATAACAGCCATTATCAGTTTTCAAACCAGAAAGCTGAATGCAAAATGAAAGACTACTTATAAACATGTTATTTCAAAGCTGATAAATTTAATACAGGTTTTAATAAATGCTTCCCGAGCTCATTACAATTTTGCAATTAAACTAAAGGAAAACATTCCTTTTATACTGACACTGCACTGATGATAGGACTATCATGTTTAACTCATCCATTATTACATTACTTAATTAGGAAAAGAAATGAAGTAGTCTCCTGCTCCCTGGGTGATCAGTTAGACTTCCCTATTCTTTTTTCTCTCCATTCCCCATTATTAAGATTAAAATGAAATTACATTAGTTCCTACTTCTATCTGGAAGCATGGAGCTCTGTAACAAAAAATTATTGCTCTGAAATGCAAACTACAGATTAAGAAATTAAACTGTAGCACTGTAATAACTATTTGGTTTAAAACATGCCTTTCAAGAGAAGTGTTTCTAAGCTTATCTAAGTAATGATTAGTTTATAGTCAAACAGCAGGAGGATTGAAGATCGCTGTGAAGAATCTCAGTTGTAAGGCTGTTCTCCTTTCCTAATTATTCAGTAGTGTTGTTACCTGATCTCATATTGGTACAAAATTTATTTCATTTGTTATACTTTAAATTCATATTCTGTAAAGATTAATGGAAAATTTGACTGGAAAGGCAGTCAATAATTAATAAGCTTGATCTCAATCTAGTGCATATATAATTAGAAAAGGTGTGATTATTCTCTTTTTTGTTAACATTCAAGAAGTATCTTGTGCCTAATACATCCATCCAACAACAGCCTCTGGCATTCAGATGAAAAATTGACTTCAAGATATGACAAGAGGTTGCCTGGCAACAGCTCTTTTATTTTGAATGGCATTTTGGGGGCAGACAGCGAAGAAGGGAAGAGCTGGAAAGGAAGTTCAACCGGAGAGCCCTGCTGTGATCTAGATTCCTGTGTTACTACTACATGGCTATGATTCAGCTCAGTGGGGACATGGATCCCCCATGGGACCACATTTTGCAGCTCTGTCAGTATATACAACTGTGCACGGCTCTGCTTTCTAATTCAAGTTGTGTAGTTTTTTTTCTTTGACACAGTCAAACAAGCCTCATTAAGAGACAAATAAACTGAGCTTATTTTGATGCTGGTCACATGAGAAAGAGCTGTAATGTCTGGCTCCAGAGAGGAGGGCTTTTTCTTTGGTATACATGCCAGGATAGTCATGATTTAAAAAAAAAAAAGGATACTCATGCACACCAGAGCTTAGCTTGATTTCTATAGATTGCACAAATTAGCATCCCCAAGGGCCACTAAAATATTAATCTCTGCTGACATCGAGGGTGTAGTTCATTGGGTCCTGGGACTGTAGGTAGCAAATACAACTTCAAAATGCCCTTTCTCAGACTATATGAGACTTGTGACCCCATTACACCTACTTTAGGGCAGTTAAGACAGTCAGACACCTTTTTAGGTTTTTAGAGTGTTTGGATTGAGTTATAAAGTAGTTTATCTTTAAACAGCAACAGCAACAAAAAACAGCTCAAAGCAAAGGAAAAAGTGGAGGTTTGGAAAACCGAAATACACCAACAAAGCGATACATTAAGAAGGCAAGACGTGAGCTTAAAAGCATGCTAATGTGTCAATAGAACCAACAAGAAAGCTGAACAGAAGCTGAAAAGGAAAGAAAAAAAGCAAAGACACAAAAAACCCCAGAGAATTTAATATCAGATATTTTATTTTTTCTGTCACATGTCTGGACTATCTTCAATTCCAATGTGCTTCTCTACAAAAACAGTAGTAGCTTAGAAAAACTGTTGTGAGACTGACCATAAAACTTTAATAGGGAAAAGCAAATCAACTCTGGCAAAAACCCCAGATATTTTAACAGCAACAATTCAAGACAATGAGGTTCTGACTTGGCCGCTCACAATGGCACCTTGTGAGGACTGTGATTTTCCTCCCCACTGTGCTGCTATTCTTTTCCATCTACTCCCTCCAGGCAGGAAAAATGAAATCATTTGTTTCTTAAGTCACTTGAAATCATTATCATCAATTTTTCTGTGTATCCCATTGGGTTATATATTAAAATACCAATGATTCTGAAAGGATACTGCTAAACTTTGAGCTTTTGACTGAGTTTGTCCTTGTCAAAAAATCCAATCTATCTCAGTTCTCTGGTTTAGTTTTGTTTTTTTAAAGTGCAGGATGTATGAAAAGTGCTGAGGAGACAATAATTTAACGTGCTAGCTTCCACATTAAAAGAAGCCCTGCTATACTTTGTGAGCTCTTTTCGGGGAAAACATCAATCAATTTTTATGTTCATGAATGCAACAGAGGGAGACTTAGATTCATTTTGATGGTTTTGCTTTGAGGCAAAATTAAAAAAAAAAAGTGAGATAAA
Source organism: Urocolius indicus (assembly GCA_013401255.1). Lineage (NCBI taxonomy): Eukaryota > Metazoa > Chordata > Aves > Coliiformes > Coliidae > Urocolius > Urocolius indicus. The sequence goes on along the minus strand of WBNH01010885.1, from coordinate 15,356 downwards.
AGCAAAGGGATCAACAATGAAACTGAAGGAACTGCCTTATTGTGAACTACATCATCTAGGTATCTTTTTAAGGTTTCTTCAGTTTCTTCAGTTTTCTGCTATTGCTTTATATACATATATATCTGTATCTATAAAATTTCTGTTCTTACAGCATTATAGGTGATAACAAGAATGGGAAACATTAAAAATGCCAGCCTCATGCCACTGTCAGCTTTTTAATATTATTATCTTTTAGGCCTTCTCTAGAACATAGTAAAATCTCACTTACACTCATGTTCTCAACATTTTATATTTTAAAATACCACCAGTTTCTGAACAACTGCCCTACCACTGGCAGTGAGGTTTGGGGCTTTTCAGCTTTTGTTTTTCTGAAAACAACAAAAAAAAAGATGTTTAAAGTCTGAATTCTGGTACTACCTCTCAGAGTGACTACAACCTTTGCTATCACGGTGTTACCTGGAAACTACATAAGTAGAGTACACATTCAAGTATCAAGGGAAATACTGTTAATCAAAGGATTTGAGACAGTAGCCTGTTGACCTAGCCTGAAGTTCTCTCTTTCTAACAGCAGCTCATTGATAGATAATTTCTGAGAGCAGCTTTTTAACCGGTGGTATGTTAATATACTAGTAATTTAATCTGGACCATGTTTTCCTAGCTTACTTTACAAAATATCAAAGACAACAGCAGTAAAGCTTTTCATAAAAAGCAATAGATACAACAGCTGTTTCCTGCTTTGTCTTCTATAATAGGCACTCTATTAAGAATAAAATTAAATTGCTTTGATATGATTTGTTCTTGATAAATCCATGCACGTTGTTTTACTGTTTTGTTACCCAAATGCTTTGAAATGGTCATATATCACTTATTTCTGTATCTTCCCAAGAATCACTATTGATTTGGGCTGCTCTGTAACTCTTCATAGTGCCCCTTCCACTTGCCTTTTTTAAGTTGTCTTTCTCTTTATCTATTTCTTTGAAATATCTTGATATAGATCTTGAAAATAATTGCTGAGGCTTACAGAGTGATGACTCGAGTACTCACAAAATGTATGTATTCTTTCAAGGCTTTTTCTTCCGTTTTCTTGACAGTTCTTAAAACTGTTTTGTTCCGACAGTGATCATAAGTAAGTTCTTAACTACCTTTCTGTGAAGAGAAGAGAAAAAGAGCTGAATGCTTCAGCTTTCTCTTTCTCCGTTATTTCCTTTTCTCTTTGTTACATTGCTGAATTACATTTTCCTTTGTAGCCTCCTTACACGAGTTTACTTCAGTTTTCACATTTTCTTAGCTCCTGTAACACACCAAAACTCAATTTGTGCCTGAGTCTTCTTAATTTACTGATACATGCTCATGTCAATCTTTTAAATTCACTTGGTATTTAGTTGTACTGCTTTAGTAACAATGTAATTCAGGCACATCATACTTCCTGAGAGATTTCAAGTTAAGATTAATACAGTCAAGGCCATTTCTGCACTGAAGCACAAACTTCAGCAGCGGAAGCTTATACATGCTAGCACAATGGTGTCCTCATGAGCAGCTGTAACATCAAGGCTGCAGTTGGACTGCTTTTCCCAGAGCTGTTTTCCAGAACATTGCCTCTAGCATCGTGTCTCCTCTCTTCTTCCACTCTGCCTGCAGGTTTGCCCAAGTGTTTTTTACCAGGGACAGGTTAGGAAACACATGAGCAATTCACTCAGTAATTTTGACAGACAGAACTAGCAGAGTGGAAGTGGATGATAGGCCACAATCTTATCCACTAACACAGTTCTTCATGAACATGATGTATGTCTTCTCCCTACCACCAGTAGGAAAATACACTCCCAGTGAAACATAACACCAGTATAAAATTGAGATGTAAGCCAGATCTGTGAATTCCAGTGGCCAATGGTATCCCTTAAACTACATGAGTCAAGTACAATGTTTATTTTCATCTTGCTTCGTGCAGGAACTACAAATAAATATCTAAGTAATTGTGAGTACCACTTGACTGTAACCATTTGCTACTTGAGCAGTTGAAAAAGAAATACCTCAGCGCTCTGTTGTTTTCAAGACACAAATGAAAATGCTTTAGGAAACTGAGAATGAAAAAGGGAACTGCAACAACGACATTATCATTTGCAGATGAGAGTACTTAAATTTGTCAACCACACTGTTATAAAGTAAGGCAAAAGCAAAGCAAACTTTTCTTCCACTTAATTGCGCAGCTCACATGCTGAAAAATGCATTACGATATCAATAAGTATAAGATGATTCTTAAGTTTGTGCAATACTTTTTTCTCCATATATCAAAAGAATTTTACAATCTTGAGTATGTTTAAATTGGTAAGTCTTGGCACATACATACCTTGGCACATTTACTTGATGTTTAGACATACCCCACAAATATGTCACTTCTCTATATAGCAGGATCTTACTATGTTCTGCAAATTTTTGAAAATATGAGATTATTAGGTTTTATGCTTTGGTTTTTTTTTTAAATACAAAGATTAGAAAGACAAGTTGTGTTTATTTTACAAACTACTAAATCAGATTTGTGATAGTGTTAAAAATGTGACTTTATAGGTGTGAAATTTTATGACATAATGCAGGAACTGGAGCTATTAAGTCTAGAAAAGAGGAGACTGAGGGGAAATCTTATTAATATTTACAAATATCTAAATAGTAGGTGTCAGGAGATTGGGACATCCCTTTTTCCTCTTGTATCTAGAAGCAGGGNTGCCTTCCAACCTCTACCATTCTATGATTCTATGTGCTAACTGAAAAATAAACAAGCTGTTGTTGAATTCCTTGGTCATGAATTTCCAAAACACATTTTAGCAAAGCATTAAAAATAGCAAGAGCTTTCATCCAATGAAATATAAAATCTCCCAAATAGCTAACATCGTGTTTTTGTTGCTCCATTATATTTTAAAGAACAAAATTACTTCAATAAACTTTAACTCCTCTTTGTTATAAGAGGAAGTTGACCTTTTAGGAAAAAGTAAGCTACAGTGAGAAGTATGTAGCAGATATGTAGATTTAGTATTTAAGCCTGGCAGGACTATCCTGAGAGAAAATCACTACATAGTAGAGCACTGCTGGATTTCACTTCTCATGCTAAGTTAATTGCAGCTACAACAGCATCTTGGTTGCAGGCACTCTTTATATAATTTGGTTTCCCTGTAACTGAGTTTTTAGGTTTGCAATTGAGACCTTAGCTCAGGATACCAGGATAGGATATATTAGGATATCAGGTTTTACTGTGGTTGTCACAATTGTAGTCAGCAGCAAATTAACAGACCTTAGAAGTTTAAAACATCTAACTAGCATTTAAGAGATGTTGACTGTTATCATTTTGTTCTTTCCACAGCAACCACTTTCTGAATTATCATATTTCCTGACAATAAATTAGTGATCTAGTCTAAAACAAGACAATTATTTTTGTCATCCAGCTCAACTCACAGAAACTTAACTGTTTCATTTTCCCCTTTTTGTACATGATAAATGAAGGAAATAAATAATATTCCTTAGAATAAGTAACTAGTTGCTTCTGTCCTTGTAGTTCTTGTTTGTTCACACAGGTAGCATGCAGGCATCTCAATTCCAGTGATCAGTCCTGCCCTCCTGTAATCCTTCTTTACCACATCTTTCCATTGTTGCCGTTGCAGGCAACACTACGTAGCGGTTCAGACTGATCTCCCAGCTCTCCGACAGTCGAGGGAAAGGATCACTGCACACACGGTGTGGATGGTTGCTCTATCTCCGTCTCTGTCTCCGTCCTCGTCTCCGTCTCCCGTTATTGTTTATGTTATGCCCTTATATCTGCTGGCATAAGCACCTCCTCTATCTCTGCCCCGTGCCAGACCTCTCACTTCTTCTTCACCCCTCGTGTTACAATCCGAGATCTTCCGGACGCCTACTACATTTCCATCTTAAGGGCCATCTCTACAATTCACTAAAATCTTCAAGTCTGCCAAAAATTTACAAACAACATAGTAGGACAAGTAGTTTCTATATATACATTTGATAACTCCTAGATTGCATTTTCGTTTTCCCAGGAGGCTGTACGTGGCATACCAATAATAAAGGTGGCATACATATAGGGTGTCCTTTTTCTAAACTTCCCTTCCTGCAGGTTTCCATCAGTTTAAGGCTCCACCTGGCACACCAGGTGTGACCATATCCACTTACAACAAAGACATTACATTCTTCATTTAAGTTATTGATGCTGAACAACCATTATATAAACCTATCACTATGGATGCCAACTTAACAATTAGGAGTCTCTCAGGCTAAGACTGCTTACAAGGGTAACATTGTCATCTTCTCTTCCTGTATCAGTGGCATAAATGGCTGACAGCTGCATCTCCTAAACTATGGGACTGATTATCATAGAATCACAAAAGGGTAAGAGTTAAAAGGAACCTTTAGTGATCATCTAGTCCAATCCCCCTGCAGAAGAGGTCCACCTAGATCAGGTCACACAGGAACGCATCCAGGTGGGTTTTGAAGACCTCCAGAGAAGGACACTGAGCAGCCTGTAAAATAGTTTTTTCTTATGTTTAAATGGGACTTTATGTGTTCCAGCTTCTTTCCACTACCCCTTGCCCTGTTACTTGATGCAATAGAAAAAAAGTGATGCTCCAACCTCCTAACAGTCACCATTTAGTGGTACATGGGATTGTTCTTTCCCAGATGCAAGACTCTATACTTACCCTTGTTGGATTTCATCAGATTTCTCCCTGCCCAAACCTCCAGCCCATCCAGGTCTTGCTGAATGGCAGCACAGCCTTCTGGTGAGTCAGCCACTCCCCCCAGTTTAGTTTCATCGGCAAACTTGCTGACAGTTCCCTCTGTTCACTCATCAAAGCCATTAATGAATATATTGTCCCAGCACTGACTTCTGAGGGACTCTGCTAGATAGATCCTGCCCCTTCCTTTCAACCAGTTCACAATCCACCTCACTACCTGATCATCCAGCCCACACTTTCTCAGTTTTGCTCAAAAGGATGCAGTGGGAGACGATGTCAAATGCTTTCCCGAAATGAAGATAAACACTGCATTACCACCCTCTATCCACCTGGTTACAGCTTCATCAAACGCTATCAGGATGGTCAAACATGATTTCCCTTTTATAAAGCCATGTTCACTGCTCCTAATGACCCTCTTGTCCTTTAAATGCCTGGAGACAACATCCAGGATAAGTCACTTTTCCAGGGATGGAGGTGAGGCTGACAATTTTGTAGTTCCCTGGGTCCTCCTTGCCCTTTTTGAAGACTGGAGTGATATTTGCTTTCCTCCAGTCCTCAATTACCTCTCCTGTTCTCCACAACTTACTGAAGATGATGGAGAGTGGTTTAGCAATGACTTCTGCCAGCTCCCTCACCAACCAAAAAAACATCTTTTCACCTGCCTTCCTCTGGAGTCTGGGGCTCCTGAGGACAATCTCCAGCAGTATAGACTGAGGCAAAGAAAGCATTCAGTAACTCTGTCTTCTCTGCATCCTCTGTCACCTGGGCACTCACCTCATTTAACAGGGGGCCTACATTGCCTCTAGTGTTAATTTTACCTGCAATAGATTTTCAAGATCTGTCTTTTGAGAAACTGGGCTGTCTGTATATCAGGGATGAATGGAGCCTCTCATCAGCCATCCAAAGTCAGCCTTCCACTGCTTGTGAGTGTAGATATGGACTAAATGGTTAGAAGTGAAAAGATTTCAAGAGTATTTAGAACCATTTACTCCCCCTGTGTCTTGGACTTTTTATGTAATTAAAAATAATCAATTTTCTTTTAACTTTTTTTCTCAAAATCAGCTTTGTCGATAAGCAAAACTCAATACATACATATAAAAATTAGAGTTGTCAGCTGTGGAAATATAACTTCTCATTTCTGAATCTCAAAGCACCTAACAAAATTCATTTACTGAAGTTATTGATCCAACATTGTTATGTAGATAATTAATTGTTTATGTTTACATATCTTATTTTAAACCTACAAATGGGATTATTGTGTAGGAAATATAAACTACAGTTTTGCTCACCAACCAAACCAAGAATATCAATGCTTCCTTTACCTAGAAATTTTTAGTCAAAAAGTCATGTGTCATCCCTGAAACTGATGAAGGAGCTGATCATGCTTGAAAGGACCTAGTTCCATAGCTTGCTAGCCCTTCAAAATCTGGGAATGAGGCAACATTGCAGACAGAACAGTCTTGCTGTGCAGAAAAAACCTGCAGATTGAGTGATCAGAAACTCTGCAGGACTGGAGCTCAAGTGCAACTCTGCTGATTTTCTGAACTTTCTGAACTTCAGTTCCTTTTTAAGCTTGACTTTTTATGCATGAAACATTTTTGGATCAAATAAATTCTACAAAAGCATTAAGGATTCATTTACATCCACAGTGAAGAAAAAAATACTTTCCCTTGCGGCAGTTGGAAATACTTGAAAAACATACATTCTGTCACACCAAATTTAATGGGAGGAGAATGATAATTTGTAACTGTCTCTTCATAATATCAGTATGTGCCAAGGTGAAAAATAGCACCAAGCTCCTTTGCATAGAAATTAAAACCTTCCTTGGACATGTCTTCTCTCCTAGTGACAGACTGACTGGTGTTTAGATCTTCACTGTCCCTGCCTAGAGTAGCATGCACTTAACTGACTGTTATATTTTCAAAGATTAATATCCCAGATTTAAATCTGGCTCCTAAGCCCAGAGGGGTCACTATTTTAATTGTGTCTATGTCTTGATCTCAGCAGTATTTGGATAGATAACAACCAGAAATACAAATGGGCATTTAGCAGTCTCAGATTTAGGCTGAGTACTTACAGTCCAGTAGAACTCTAATCCCCTTTGTCCCTGTATGCTAAGCAGGTTCATTTTGAAAATAGAGGTCAAAATTATCATAAGGTAAATGAGACTGAAAACGTTAAGCTACTAACTTTGCTCCTCCTTCACATCTTCAGAACTATAAGTCAAAGGTGGATAACAGTGTCACATGAAAATCAAGAAAGATTTTTGTCCTCTGAAAAGTACATATAATTATGCTTAAAAAGAGGGTAACCTTACTGAAACATTATTACAGCACATTACATTAATTATTGAACAATCAAAATTATTAATTTCATAAGACTGTTGCTTCTTTACATGGAATATGGCCTCATTTCAGCCTCAATTGGAAAAATCACATGCATGCCATCTTAGAGCAGCTTCATCACATGATTGTCAACCACACATAACGCAATAAATTTAAAATACATTATTAATACAGGATATTCAGACGTGTGCTCTTCCGATCTACATAACGCAATAAATTTAAAATACATTATTAATACAGGATATTCAGACAAGATTACATTGTGAAACAAGGACAATGTTAACTAGATTTAGGAGTAGATGGGGCTGCAGGAATAATAAGAGAGCCTCAGGAAGCAAGTGGTGAAATACATATGGATTTATAAGGTGAAGACATCACCCGTTTTGTTTCCTGTTAAACTATTAGTATAGTTATGACCATTTCATTGTTTCCTTAGTTAAAAGAATATCTATGCAATTTTCAAAGCCACAGAGCCACAACTGGCACAAAATATTGAGTGCTTCATACATAGCTCTTCCAAATACTGAGCCTAACAGTGAGTTTTGTTGCTAATGTGTGACTTCGATGAGTTCTACTAATTCTGAGAAATTTGAATAAAATTGCTTTCCTTCTATTCTCCTGATTTTTACCATGGTGTTTTCAGAGTAGACAATATGCTTTCCTGTCTTTGCAGATCGCCATTCAGGTTTAAGTGGGAACTTGAAAATAAGCAGTTGTCACGATGTGTGACCTATGAGCTCTGTAATTTATGGCAGGTCTTTTAACATCTTTTCTTGATTTCTGCCTTGGCAAAATAAGTGTTACCATTTTAGTAAATTGTTTGATGTAATGATATAAGAGTAAAACAAGTTATATTTGTTCATGTATCAGTAGCTTCTTTCAGAGACCTATGGCAGTTTGCTTAATAAACTGTTTCAAACTGCAACAAACTCATGGCAGACAATGTACAAAAGTAGAACAAAACTCCTAAAGAAAGTAAACTGACTACAACAGTATCTCACATTAAAGGCTTTTGTGTTGTTAGGTAGTAGTACACCACAGTGCTACCATTTTGGGTTCAAATTCTTGGAAATGCAAGAATTCGAACCCAAAAGACAGTCCTCAAAAAACTTAACACTGGCATTAACATATATTATCAGGCCACACTCAAATAGGTCTTCAGCAAATTCAAGGAACTTGTTCCTCTGAAGAGAAAATCTAAATGGGAAAAAGGGTTCATCAAACTAGCAGTTCAAAGAAATAACATTAAAATACTAGTGAATTATTCCAACAAGCAAGAAAAAGAAGAAGTATATAATAAGCCTCAAATGGTCATCAGAAGCTTGTTAATACTAAGAAAAGCAAAAGAGAATTACACAAAATTGAATGCAATTGCACTTTGCTAGAGTACAGTACAAGACAATAGCTGAAGCATGTAGAGACAAAACAGAAGTATTCAGTTGCACTTTTCATACTTTCATTTAAAATAAAAAGCATTCCAACCAAAATTTTTATACATATAAAATTTAATAACAGGGTAGATGGAACATGTCTTTCACAGGAGGAAATGCAGAGGCTAAAAGGATATTTAGGTTGAAATTCTAAAATGTAAAAGTGTAAGCAATTGAAATCAACCGGTCTTAACAAAGATCACCCTAAAGCGAAGATTCTCTGGTGAACTTTTGGCTCTCACTTCTGACCATATTTTCTCTCACAAGTCAAAGATAAGTCATTTAAACACACCTGGATGAGTTCCTGTGTGACGTACTCTAGGAGGTACCTACCTGCTCTGGTAGGAGAGTTGGACTAGATGATCTTTTGGGGTCCTTCCAGCCCTTGAGATTCTGTGATTCTGTGATTTCAAATTTCATTTTCTCAAGAAGAGAAAACACAGATTGAGGAGTGATTATGAAACATATCATACATACAGATAAAACATCCTTACTCTAATACGCTAAAAGCAGTCTTAAATCTATTATCCAAGCAGCTCACAATATTAAAGTTTGGATGGTGCCTTGGCAAAAGCTGCTTTTTTGACAGTTCCCCTCCAATAGCAGTGAAAAAAATACATGCCATGTTATTTGTCCTTCAACACTGCTGTGACAGCTTTTTCCTACAAAGTCTTATTTTAATGTTGTAATTACAGGGAATATCAAACTGTATTACCACTCACAACATTTAAGAAAAAGAGTAGGAAGAATTTTTTACTACAAATGTCAAACTGTAGAATTTGTTAATACAGCATGTTATAGACATTGGAAACATGAATACCTGAAGATCAGTTGGACAAATTCATGGAAGAAAACTCTGATATTTAGTTACAAGGCTAAGAAAGTCCTGTAGGTCAGTACTGTTACTGCAGACATGTAAATATCTCTGTATACTTCCTTCAGTCTTGGAAATCAAAGGTTATATTTTTGAGACAAAATAAAGCGTCAAATTTTGTATTCATGTAGTTGTCCAGTTATAAGTCCTGAAATAAGATGGAAACCAATTTTTTTTCTAATCTGGCACAGGCAAGCAGCAGTGAGATATGATACATAATTCGCCACTTAAGCCAGTCTTCAAATACCGTGTGTTTTAATATAGAGGTAGAATTTTCAGTTTTTCAAGATGACTATCTCTATTGATGAAATAAACTCTAAAATACACTACCAATAAATGAATGCAGATTTAATGCTTAATATCATGAATTTTGCTTAAGTCACTTAGGCTCTGCAAACAATTATCTGGTAAATCAGTTACATGTATTAATGATAAGTATATGACATATTTACAGTACAGTATGTGACTGTACAAAGCAATAGTGGCTATAGCACTTGAAATATTTAAAAATGAGAGAGCTTTCACTCAGTCTGAGCCTGTGGGGGAAAATAATTTTCATTTAAAACAAAAACACATTGATTAGAATGAAAGTAGAATTGAAATAGAGGTGTAAAAAAAAAAAAAAAACCTCACACACACAAAAAAAAACCCCAAACAAGACAAGCAGGTAAAATGTAAAATATTTATTTTTAAAGAATGGGTTTCAGTGTTTTTAAGTCAATCACATATCTGTGTATCAGTGAAAAAAAAAAACTGCAGCTTTGCAGCATTCACAGTATCAGGGTATTATCTAGAATGCTAGATTCCTTCAAGAGAGCTGAGGTGCTGTTTAATTCTACATCTGTCATACTGATTTCTAATCAACCCACTTCAGTCTTGTAGAATTACCTTTTCTGTCCTCTAGCGTTACCACTAGTACCAGCTTAACCTCAAAACTGCACTAATAACAATTATGTGACTGCTCAGTCAAACAGGTACAAAAAACTTGTATTTGTGCTAAATATCAGATGTATTCTCCACAGCCTAGTGATTAGTACTCTTGCCTTATCCTCCCAAGACTATGTGCTTTATGATGAGCACTCACGCAGCAAAAAACAGAAATAATCTCCGCACAACACTGAGAACAGAAGACCACAATGATGCTCTCTAGCTATTCCAGCTATTAGCTTATACATCTGCAGCAAAACATTGAACATTTTTCTAATAGGGATGCTCTTGTGAAGAATTGAATGTCTCACTAATGCTCTGCCAATAGTGCTAGCAAACAACCTCAGGGTGCCTCAGTTGAAGCTCTTCTTTTGCTGTGATCACTCCTAGATGTCTATGAAGTACTACTACATATTGGCCAAAATCCTTTTGACTATTAATATATGCCATTTCTGTTTAGAATCACATTTTAGCAAAATCATTTCAAATGCCCTTATGCTACAAATAAGCTCAGTTCATTCCTGACCTTATTATTTTTCCACTTGACAGTCACCTCCCTGACAGATTAATCCAGTAAATTACTGCCATAAGCAAGCTATGTATTACATTTTTTAACCTTGAAAATAAACACTTCTTTTTCTCCAATAACTAAAAAAGTAAATAAAATTTGAACATTTTATTTCTCAAATTTTTCTTTACTGTTTGGCTCTGATTAGAACCTACAGGAATACTTGATGCTGAATTAAGCAAGTAAATGCCAAACATTACATCAACAGTTTATATAAAAGCTTAACTTTTGTAATTCTGAAGTATGTATAAAATATAAGGTTTCTATCATGATTTCTAAAAAAGGATCTGAGCAACCCCACCAGAGGAAACAGAAATATGCTTTCTAGACTACAGACAGGAGTAAAATTCTCCTTTTTACCACCTCAAAGCTGCTTTGTTGAAGGCAAAGATCCCAGACAGATAGAGCTCAAAAGCTGTAAATTAAAGCAATGAAGCTCTTGTCACTCTTTCTCTTCATTCTTTCACTGAATAATTTTCTTCATAGTACATCTCTGATTGTCTCCTATTTTACTTTCCTACTTTCATGCAATATAGCTGAATTCACTTTTATGTTTTTGGAAGCTGCAGAATACCAATGACAGAAGTGAAATGCAGTGACTACACCAATATGCAGAGACTGACAGAAAAATATAACTAAATGATCCCTTGATGTCTTTGTTTTTAAGATATGGGTTTCCTTACTTTTATTCATTTCTCCTTTTCTTTTTGTTGTCTTTTCCCTTCCCTCAGTCCATCCTTCCTGCTTTTCATTTAGCTAATCTCCCTCTTATTGTTCTTCCATTGAAAATTACTTCCAAACTTCTGGGTTTCCTCATCAACTCCAGTAAGAGGATATACCAAAAAAATCCCTATGCTTCCTTTGGGAAATAGCGAATCAAAAGGGATGGATTTCCACTAATATACTAACATGAACAAACAGTGGAGAAAAGTGCCTCTTCCTTCCAGTGAGTTCAGGCTGCCCATGTCATAAATGTAGCTCTGAGTGGTTCAAAACCTGTCCTGCTCCTCTACTTATGAACATTTAGGAAACATTCATTTAGTAGAGCTGTGGCCTTTTCCCTTCAACAGTCCTCCACACCAGTCCAGATGGTTGGCTGCAAGGAAAGAAGCAGACTGAAGACCTTCAGACAAGAAAGAAGCACCAGGACTGAGACACTGATGCTACCTATCTTTACTGCTTATCTCTCCAGACTGCTTTAGTTAAAGCCAAGAGGGTGACTCTGAACACCTAAACTTGCAAAGCAGATGTGTAAAACAAGTGGGTCTGAATACATTCCTTACATTTCTTTTCCAGGGCTCCTTCTCTGGAAGAGGGAGGCTGTAGGTAAAACCAGAATGAACTGGGCTGGCTAGACCAGAAAGCTTCAATCTACTTCATTTCTTTTTCATTTCTATTTCTTTTATAAGCAAAGGTTGCTACACTGTACTTGCTTGACAACATAAAGTACTAAATAAATTCCTTAGCTTGCAGCAGCACTGTAAATTGCTATTTATGAAATATCCAAGATACCGATTTTATGACAGGTCATTCCATGTTCAGTCCTCTGCTTACTGGTGCAAGATGTGACCAGCAAATGTTTCTAGACAAGCATCCTCACTGCAGTTGGATAATGATATTAGTTTGAATGTCTTCTCTTGATGCTAATGTTTGAAAGTGGAACTGAGTTGTCTATGCATGCTTATTAGAGTAATTGAGCACCTTAGGAGGAGTTCAGAAGCTGGAAAATGTAAAGAGTATTGTATAAGGAGATATTTTCTTCACAAAATATATACAGATGAGGAACCATTCCAAAAGGACTGAATGGGAATACAGAATAAGCAGGAGGAAAAGCTGAGCCAAAGTCAACTGATGTCTCATTGCTATGATATCCCATTAATTTTTACAAAAAGAGAACATGAAGATAGGTTCTGGTTCACTTCTTTTTTATTATTATTTAATCTGCAAGAAAATACAATACTAGACTAGACAACAGTATAATGTACAAGGTCTTGTAATAGGATGCAGTGAAATGTACTATGCTACTCAAACCATGAGGAGCTAAAGATTGTATTGTATCTCTTAGCAGAGAGAAGACACATTACTATCATTTATTAAGCATTTCTTGATCTAAAATGATTTTACAAGATGTGAGACGATGAGAATTCATTTGAAAATGTGTTTTTATTTGACACAACTGTCTCTCCTTCTTTTACTTACACAACACTTGTGTGATACAATAGTCCTTCATTAGAACGAGTCATATTTCTACATCTTAAAAAATAAGTTTACCCCTCAAAGTAAACATGACTCATCTGCTTAGTGTGAAGAGTGATTTACTTACACTGAACTCCTAAAGAAAATATGACTGTTCCTCTTTGTGCCTTGATCCTGATCAGGAAATTGTTTCATGTTCAGGAGCTACTGATCCACATAACAATTAACCTCAGTAGGCACAGGACTGTGCTGCACTGTGCTGTACTAAGATGCATGTATAGATTGGCTTTTAGGACAGTGCTGTGCTGCAAAAATTCAGTGGCTGCAGGATCACAGAATGGCAGGGACCTCCAGAGATCATCTAGCCCAACTCTCTGCTAAAGCAGGTTCACCTTGATCAGGTGACACAGGAACACATCCAAGTGGGTTTTGAAAACCTCCAGAAAAGGAGATTCCACAACCTCTCCAGGGCAGCCTGTGCCAGAGCTCCCTCATTCTCACAGGAAAGTTCTCCCTGTGTATAAGTGGAATTAAACACAAAGATAAATTCAGCCAGCTCACTGGAACAGAGATGCCCACTGGATACCTGCAATTGCACCACCTGCCTGACCTTGCCTTTATCTAAAAGTGCACCTGCATTCTCATTAAACCATCCTTTAGGAACAGAGTTGTTTTCTTATAAGGAAAAATATATAATAGCTCACATGAGGAAAATGAAGAACTTGTCTCCATCAACAGGTTCTGCTCTGCACAGCATGTCATGCAAAAATCTATCCAGGTTCCATTCAAGGCTGCACAAAAGCAAGGTGTCCAGTCACTGAAGGGACATAAGCTTTAATTGTTGCCTATATTACTTTTCTTATCTGTCTAAATAAACCAGTTATGTTTTTAAGCCTTTTGTGGTCAAGCATTTCTTACTAATCCAGAAGAAACCTAGCATAAGCAGGTATATGATGTGAGGAAACAGCTATGCTTGCATAGCTTATCCTCTGCGTTTTATCTTTTTTAAATTGTGTGTATGAGAAAGCTTGTTCATATCTGTCATCTCCAGCAATAGTTTCAAGTTCAGATGAATGAGTTCAATTGATTCTACTGTGCAAGTGTCTGATCTGTGATCCATAGCCTGCAATCACAGAAATTCTTACATAAACTCATAATCCAGCACATATTTTTCCTTCTATGAAGTAAACTTAAGTAAACACTCAAATGTCTTCACAACCAAGGTCTGAATTTCTTGCAGTACCATGTATTTGATGGCTGAACTAAGGCAAATCTGTTAACCTATCTTTCTGTGGCTTTGTTTCCTTACAGGAACTACTTTAAGCTCACATGTCTTTAAGTCATGGAAAAGTATATAAATATTTCTCCTTTAATATGATGAAAACACAAATATGTGGATATTGAACACATATTTATGAATCAGTCTGATTTATAAAATGTAAGCTTGCAGCCACATATTTTAAAGGTCTGAAAAGGAGGTCCTTGCTCAGGCCTGTTTCTAATTACTTATCATTATTTTTTAATGTTACTAATTTTTTGTTCATTAATTTAATTTAATTTTCTCTCTTGAGAATACACAGGAATTTACGCTGCTTTTGAATGAAGAGGTATACAATAAGACACTTTAAATAATGCATGATAATGCATTAATTTCAGGAACTGCAGAATTCTTACCATAATCACATTAAGCTTGATTGAATAGTGTTTCCAGACATTATATAAAATCTTAAAGTATAAAACATTCGCTGTGGATTTCCTGATGCTAGATTTATTTCATAACTGTTAAACAAAGTTACCAGATGAAGTTTCACTTCTGTCAGATGGGCATAGTAACTTGCCCATTCTTCAAACAGGCAATACACAATCCAAATCTCCTGGTTATTTAAAGTGTCCTATAATAGCTAATGTGTAGCTACAGGTAAGAAGATGAGTAAAATTGAATTCCCATGCTATTCTGTCCATTATTTTCTCCATCTGATGAACTGCATAAAAAGTGAATCACAGATTTTTTTATAGGATGTTAATTGTTCAGCCAGTTAGATTACTTCATGAAGTGGTTTTATTTAACTTTACAGAAAACGTCAGAAAAAATATTTAAAATGTGGATATTCAGATTTTGTGCCTAATTAACATACTGCCAGATTACACATGAAGTGTAACTCTTGCAATATTCCTTAACAGTAACTTAACTAACATTCAAGTATATTTGGTCTATCAATTCGGGTAAGGTTTGACTCCATTGCTCTGTTGGATTTAACAAAGTACTTATTTAACAAGTACTTTTTC
>WBNH01010884.1:68713-81183 GCA_013401255.1 Urocolius indicus | reverse complement strand
GCAGGAACAACTTCCACTAGGATAGGTTGCTCATAGCTTTGTCCAAACTGATCTTGAACACACAGGGCATTCACAGCTTCTCTGGATAATTTCTTTCAGTGTCTCGTCACCCTCATGGTTAAGAATTTCTTCCTTATGTCTGTGGAATAATTAATTAAAATTTACATGAAAACTTATATTAGAAATCAGCATTGTTCACCATTTAAGGAAAGATGTAAAATCAAGAAGGCTTACAGGGTGGATACAGTTGTTGCTGGTACGTGAGGAATCCACAACACAGCAATTCCCTGCAAATACCATGGAATGTGGAGCAGAGTGGAAGCTCTGTGGTCAGGCTCTAAGATGATACATGGGAGGGAGATAGTCCTCTAGAACTGATACGCAACACTTTTGGTACCCTGAGCCAATGGTCCATCAAATTTTGACAAAATTCTGTACTTTATGTGCACTTTGCTCAGTATAATATCATTATAATACCAAAACACACTTCCATCTCAAAGATGACCACTCCTTGAGTGTGTGCCCTGAATTTTTTGTAAACTCTACCTTTAAATGCAAGGCAAAAGGATTTTATAACAATCGTAATGAAGATATTTCTGACTAAAGTCACTTAAACT
Source organism: Urocolius indicus (assembly GCA_013401255.1). Lineage (NCBI taxonomy): Eukaryota > Metazoa > Chordata > Aves > Coliiformes > Coliidae > Urocolius > Urocolius indicus. Next base: position 80,566 of record WBNH01010884.1, on the reverse strand, counting down.
CCGCCTTGAATTTAAAAGAAGGTATAAAAATGGTTAAAGAAAAGAAGGGTGTTGGGGAGGACACCAGCGTGAACAAGTCAAGGGAAACTCCCTCTCAGGCTGGGAGGGAGCTTGGATGAGCTCCTGGGATCAGCTGACAGACCGAGCTTCTCTTCACCCCACTTTAGAGTGCCTCGGGTGAGACTTAAACTAAGCGCTTCTGCAGAAAACTCAGAAATCTGTCTAGAGAGTTACTCTACCTTCTTTAGTAGCCAGACTGTATTTTTTTTTTTGTAACTTCATGTGCTGTATTGCTTATATATCTATTTCTGTGTGTCCTGTTTTTCTGCACACAGTCACTATCACCAGCAATCCATAGGAACCTGTGTATCTGTTGGATGCATAAAACTGCACTGCTTAAGTAGCCAGTAGTCACAGCTTCTCACTGAATGCGACCAAGTCCTGGAGTGTGGCTGTGCTAGTTCATGATCATGACTCAACTGGAGGTGCAGTCCAAGATTAATATATCCAGTATCATTATAGTTCACAGAAGGTGAACACAACTGGACTGATTGTGGCTAATTGGGCATCACTTAGAATTTAAATGTAAATGCACCAAACCTCTCACCTAAGTGAGAAGAGTTAGAATGCAAGGGGGTTTATTTTCTGCCAAACCACTCTGTCTCCTATTAATGTGACAATATCTAACCTAAATCTACCCTTTTTCATTTTAAAACCATAGTCCTTCATCCTACACATCCTATCTCTACACAATCTGATAAATAATCCATCCTTGTATTTCATATAGGTCCCTTTAGGTACTGGAAGGCTGCTATAAATTCTCCCTGAAGCCTTCTTTTCTCCACATTGAACAACTCCAGTCTCTCAGCCTGTTTTCATAGGAAAGCTGCTCCAGTACATGTTGCTCGTCTACACCCACTATCACAGCTCTATCTCCTAATGTTGGGGATACCAGAGCTGCATGCAGCACTCCAGGTGAGATCTCATCAGAGCAGCGTAGAGGGGCAGACCGGCTGGCCACACTGTTTTTGATGCCATCCAGGATACAATTAGCCTTTGCAGGTGGTGATTTATCTTTATTTTTAAGATAAGTACGCCAAATGCAAACGATTAGTGAAAAAGAAAAAAAAAAGTGTATCTTACTTATAAAGTTCTTTTCTTGTAGAAGGAATGTGAAACCCAAAATCACAAAAAAGCCCACTTTCTAATAAACTTCTAAAAGCACTGGTTAAGTACTCACATTCCTGCTTTCTAAATTTTCTTGTGCTAATATTTACAATCTTTAATCTGTAGCTAGTCTTTAATGTGATTTATATATCAAGGTAGTCAACAGTAAGCACATTTATGCCTTTCAGAGCTTTGAAATTATGTACCTATATGTTTTACCACAGAGGGGTCCTTCATTGAGATCACCAGTGTTTTGAGCAAGACTTAGCACACAATGCTCTGAGGTAGTTTAGCAAATGGCTTATTAGGCAATTCAAACTTTTTATTGTTTTTAAATTTTTCATTATTACATAGGCTTAAAATATAATTGTTATCTCTTCTGGAAAACTAGAATACTTCGTATAATAGGCTGCCTAGAATCTATGTCATGTTAAATTGTCATTAATACAATATCAGTATGATAAAAATATGAGAAAAAAAGATTCAAACCTTGAAATAACCAGATTACTGTTTATATACTAAAGAGTTGCATTTACATGCAGCATGATATATGGACTAAGTCTATTTTTCACATTGTGGGAGCTGTACATACTGAAGAGTGCACATGCTTTTATGCATGACTAAGGAGTCCTGTTTTCTTGTCTTCATGGGATTTAGTTCCAGAGCAGCAATTGTGTTTTTGTTTTGATGCTGAGAAGATGCCAACCAGGACTCGGTAGACAATGTGACTATGAAGCAGGTATTCTTTATTGCAGTGGCTAGGCACACACAGGATCACTCCACCAAGTGTGTGCACCATTTAAAGCAAAACTTTCTACATTTATGCAGACTAGATATGCATATTTATTGGATTTCTTAGAAAAGACAGGGTTATTCAAATCAGTTCCAGTAAGTAATTTTCATTAGCTCCTCCCAGACAGAACATGTACAATGATGCCTTGTTTCTATTGCCGGTAACACTACCTGGCAGCCCAGACTGATCTCTCAGCTCACCGACTGCTGAGGGTAATGGGTCACTGCATACACGGTATGGATTATGCTCAGTTTCCACTTTATTGTTTATGTAATATGCTTATATCTGCTAGCATAAGCACCTCCTCTCACTCTGCCCCGTGCCAGCCCTTTCACTTCCTCTTCACCCCTTGCATTACAGTCCAAAATCTTCCGGATGCCTACCTACCACAATCTCTGGAGAATCTTTTGGTGATCATCAGGGATGAAGGCTCCATGTCTTCCTCAGAGTGAACTTGTAACCTTTCCTATCAGACATGCACTTTAGGCTGTTTTTCACAGTTTCACAAGTAGCATCTAGCTTGAACCAGTTCTCATTATCTTCTTTAGCAAGGGTGTAGTACTGTCTCTTTCAGGCTTAATGGCTGTGCAGACATCTGATCTCCATGGTGTTCAAGCAGCCTTAAAACTTCAGATGAGTTTACACAGATAGTTTCCCTCCACAAGCAGACATNTTATGCAGACTAGATATGCATATTTATTGGATTTCTTAGAAAAGACAGGGTTATTCAAATCAGTTCCAGTAAGTAATTTTCATTAGCTCCTCCCAGACAGAACATGTACAATGATGCCTTGTTTCTATTGCCGGTAACACTACCTGGCAGCCCAGACTGATCTCTCAGCTCACCGACTGCTGAGGGTAATGGGTCACTGCATACACGGTATGGATTATGCTCAGTTTCCACTTTATTGTTTATGTAATATGCTTATATCTGCTAGCATAAGCACCTCCTCTCACTCTGCCCCGTGCCAGCCCTTTCACTTCCTCTTCACCCCTTGCATTACAGTCCAAAATCTTCCGGATGCCTACCTACCACAATCTCTGGAGAATCTTTTGGTGATCATCAGGGATGAAGGCTCCATGTCTTCCTCAGAGTGAACTTGTAACCTTTCCTATCAGACATGCACTTTAGGCTGTTTTTCACAGTTTCACAAGTAGCATCTAGCTTGAACCAGTTCTCATTATCTTCTTTAGCAAGGGTGTAGTACTGTCTCTTTCAGGCTTAATGGCTGTGCAGACATCTGATCTCCATGGTGTTCAAGCAGCCTTAAAACTTCAGATGAGTTTACACAGATAGTTTCCCTCCACAAGCAGACATAATTTGCAAGCTAACAGACAGAGTTTGGTCAATACTTAGCCTATGAACAGACACAGTTTACAAGTTAGCAACAGTAAATTAGCAAAAACAATTTGGTTAATTATTTCAGTTTTCAGTATGTCAGGCATAACTTTTAGTACCCAAGCATAAGAGGAAAAAAACCTCTATGATGGCAGTAATTTTCTTGAAGCTCGTATAATCTAAAAATTTACATACAATTTGCATGCCAAGTTTTAGCCCAAAGCAAAATTTCATGGATAAGTCATACAAGAATACTAGGATTATAAACGTGGTAATATTTCTAAGTACAGTAGTACTAACAATGACCAATTACTATATGGTTTTACTACTTCAATGCCGGTCTTGGGCCAGCCAGGATCGGGATGATGCACTGAAACACACTTAAAACCCTCTGGATTGCTGAACGAGGAACATTGCCATGAGCAAGTGCTGCTGTGCTGTATGCAAGGCCCTAGTTTATTGTCAAAGTTACATAATACATGTTTTTGCTTTTACATTCTGCTGACCTTCAGGCTTTGCCTGTTTTCCACTCTCACGCTGCTGTTTCTCACACTCACAACCGGGCATTCTATAATGTTGTCTCACTCACCAGCAATCAGTCTCATACTCTGAAGGTTGGTTTACATTTTTTTGCTAATTACCAGTTCTTTATTCCCACACTTCAACGCAGAAGAAATGTTCTACAACTATCAAATGCCAAGACAGATTACTGTGGATCCAAATTGAACTTACAGATAATGTTGTAAGCTATAAAGTCCTCTTCTTACCTGTGATAATTTGGAACAAATTGGAGAATTTTTCCAGAAGCTCTGCTATAGCCATTCATAGTGTTTTTTAAGTATTATTTCAAAAACACAAGCTAAATCTGCTGAGTATGGCTTTCTGCTATCTGTCATATTTGCTGGAGAATCTGGAAAATGGTAAGCCTGAAATTAGTTTAAAACTTTGTAAATGACCAGGAGAAGTGGTGTGGAGCTTTATACTGGCATGTATTAATAAACCTTATGCTAACTTATTGCAGTAGCATAAAGTTTAACTGTAAAACTTCTGTCTCATATAGACAAAATTACCTACAGGTACAAGCTGTAAAATGGTCATGCTTATCCCCTTACACAATACCTCCGGGAGTCCCCCAGCTTCCTTGAAGGCAGAAACCGGTTTGGTGAGGGGCCAAATGGAATCTGAAGTTGCGTAAAGATCAGGGGTGAGAAAGACTCAAGACTTATCAGCCTTCCTCCCCCACGACCCCAAAGACCATCACCGACTATCACCGTGAGAAGTCACGCAAATGAAAGAAAGAGAAGACCTAATTTACATGCGAAATCGGGACCAACAGGTTGTGTCTTTGTATAGGCCGATAATGTAATCATACGATTTTGTAACAAATACAAGTCAAGCAAGTTGCTGAGTCGGGTGCGCAAGTTTGTGGTGGAGCGAGATCCCCCGTGGGTCCGGTACCTAATAAACATATCTTCTTTATAACTCTTCGAGTTATAGAGTCTGTTTCCGCGCGTCAGAACCTCTTATTGGCTGAGCACTACCTTTCTCTTGTCTACAAGGACAGTAGCCTCAAAAGTAAATTACAATAAACTGTATATGTGATGTGATAATTAAGAGATACGCAATCAAAAGTTCACATTTGCAAACTTGCACTTGTAAGGAACTAAATGTCCTTAGGACTGTATATAAAATACATATTTAATATTAATATAATAAAATGTATGAATACTATATATTGAACTGTTTTTCATGAATACAATTTCATAACATTGCATATAAATCTTTCAGCTAATTTTATCTTGTGGAAACAGAAGTAAAACAGATATATAACAATTATATACCTGTTGTATTTATGAGTGACAGCAGAAAAGCAGACAGAATCACTGTTTTTAGTGCTGTTGGCAAGTGTATCAATATGACATTCAAAGAAAACTATCCAATTCAAGGTTATAATACCCTAGGAAAACAGATTCTTGTCAGCAATATTTTAAAGCTCAGATGAAAATATAAAACTGGAAAGTGATTAAAAGAAAATATGAGAAAGTGTCCACATTCTGAACTTTTAAATAGGGACTCATTTTGTAGCAGAAGCTACAAAAGAATGCAAGAACTGAAGTGCTTAGTTCTCATAGTTTGTGTCTCCTGGTATGGTGTGTTGTTTTGTAATTTGTGAGTGTTCAGAAAGGCTGAACAAATGTCCACACATGATCAAGCAGTACGAACATAATAAATATGATAAAGCCTGGGGCAAATGGATTCAGCAGAAAAGGTAGTGGAATTCAGCTGTATAAATTCATATGTTTATCAATTACAGTTACTGTATTTACAGTTACTACTGGAATTTATACAACATTACTATAACTAAAATAGCTGAATTGTTTACATAATTTTAGGAATTTGGTTTTTATGGTTTATCCACTGTGCAATGAACAATATCTAGACATATTTTTTATTGCTTATGAAAGAATAGGATTAAACTCAATGTTTGCCTAATGAAAGCTTTATTAATTTAAATTTGTCTGTTTGTAAGTGCAATAGCCCAAACACAACTTTATATTCTGAACATGCCTTCAGAACATGCTTATTTTACTTTCAGAATGACTGATCAATCAGGTCATTGTTACCAAGCATGCATAGACACCTCAAAAAAAAATGTAGAAGACATACACATAAACAAAGAGAGTAGGAAAGAAATGGGAATAAAAGAGAGGAAAGATGAAGAAACAGGTAGCCTGTGGCATTCTTGCTACGTTATTCTATAATACTTGCCTTCCTGAGGAAATTGGTACTAGTATTCCACTTGGCAACTGTAGGAGAAAAAGTTATATCTTCAAATGGAAAGTTGTTTTTTTTTCTTTGTGGATTGAAAATTACTAAAAGAACAAGCAAAAGTGGAAACCTAGGTGACGTAGAGTGAATCTTTAAAACTGAAGGAACAGAGCCTACAGATTCAGTGGTATTGATATTCTCTGGCATTATATCTACTACAGAGGAACAGGAGAAAAATAGCACACAGTCAACACAAATCATTATGTTTCTAGGAGTCGTGTATTTCTGAAACATAATCATTGACAAATTCTTTAACTGTTCTTAATACAATTCTTTTAGAATTTTGCATTTTCAACCAAATAATTCTAAATCAACAAACTAAATCACAAACAAAGTGAGATAGCTAATAATGTTGTACTTAAATGGCTTTGAAGCACAATAAAATTTCTTTTTTATGTTACAATTCTAATGTAGCTCTGGAAAATAGTTTTTGTTATAAATGTAATTAATATTAGACTTTTTTGAATGTGGGGTTGACTTTGGAACATCCCACAGACTTTGACAAAAATTGAAGGAAGAGCTATTATTTTCTTCCAGCATCCTAGTTCAGAACAGCTTGAGAAGACAAAATGGGAAGAATCAAGGAGTGAGAGAAAAAAAGATGCATGTTTAGGAGTTTTTATTTTATCCCTTGAGGTAAATTAGCACATATTTGTACCTAAATATATTTTAAAAACCAAAACAAAACCATACCAGTGCCTTGTGCATAATCCTACTGTTATAAACAGTTCTGTAAGGAGGCTGCAAAGATGTGTCACAAGCGAATTTCTTATATACACTTACACCAGCACTGATCCTGCATAAGGAGCCCACCCCCTGCTCTGCTGCCCAGCTGTGGGCCCCCAGGCACTCCCATTCCAGGATGGCTACAAGACATTGTTGATGCTGTTCTTCATCTCATCACCAGAGGAAATTTCTCTCTCATATAGGGTGTATCCCTTCTCTGGCATTACTGCTGCCAGCCTGTTAAACTCCTTCTGCAGATGGGCCTTCATGTCCTCTGTGATAGTTCACTCTTCAGTAACAAACTGCCAGTGCTGAGTGCTTATAATTTGAATATCCTCTTATTGCATCTTGTGATATAACTTAATAGAAGTAAGAAAGAAGGAAAATAGGAAGTACACAAAGTGAAAAGAAAACAGTGTAATGATAAAGGATGGAAAAATAGACAGGATTAGGACTAGAAAGTAAAGTTGTAGCAGAAAAGTGATGGATGAGGGTAAGAGATTCCTTGGCTGTTACTGAATGAGAGACCTTCACATACTGTATTGATGCTGTATGGTAGTTTACATTTATATCTGTATTTAATATGTATATAAAGGATTGTGAACTTCCCTGTGCTCTGAAGATAAGGGAATTGAAATGTGTCCAAGGCTGATATTAGAAGAAGAGAATTTTGCTTTTATTACTGTTACGTGTTACTTAAGTCTCATAGGAAAAAATCATGGGGAAAAAGCTTAAAGAGTGTAATAGCTGGGTGGATTATTTTAATAAAATTTCATAGCAGGAATCTAAAACAAAATAAAAGCACTTCAATGAAGGCAAAATAGTCAAGTGATTCAGGATAAAAAGTATAGAAAGAGCTGTTAGAAAGAGGTTAAGATATATTCCAGCAGTAGTAGATGATATTCAGTAATGCATGTGCACTGCTCTACTTACTGCAACGTTTTCCTCTCATAACACTCCAGCATCTAAAATTGCACCAGAATATATATTCCTGCCTAATCCTTTCTTTACATATTTATGTATGTTTTGTCCATACATTTATGTAATTTATTTTCAAAATGGCTGATAACATCTGTCTGCCATGCATCCTGTGGTGCTTCCCAAAATCCAGTAACTGCTTATAAAATAAATGCTTGTTTTCATCTCCTCTAAACAGATGTCCTAGTAGGTTTTTTACCTTTCACCTAGTTCTTGTATTAAGTCATTTGGTGAACAATAGTCACTTCTTGCACACTGACTAAGTGTTGTTTTCAATCACAAAGCATGCAAAATTTTAGTTGCTTCCTGATTAGTTGTAGATTTGTCCAGGACAAAGCAGTTCTGGAGACAGCTAGACCTAAGTGTGAACACCAACTAGATGGTGACACTTGGCCTTCGGTCTTAGGTTTAGGTCCTATTTCTATTCTTGTTTATAAATGGAGACACAACCCTGCATGTACCAACAAGCTCTGCAGTTAGGTATTTGAGTTTTCACACTGACTAAGTAACAGACATATCCTTCTGCCTGCTGAACTGGCTCTCATTAGTTCACATTATTTGGCATTTAAGTAAGTACTGTCCTTTTATAATGACAAGAGGTCCATGACTTTGATTTTCAGTGGCACTTTCATCTAAAGAATCTAACTTGTGGTCATTGTTCTGACAGAGTCACCCTGTATTTGATCTCTTAGGACAGATTATAAAATATATTGTGACAGCTAACTCCCATTCACATGCCTTTAAATGTCTACTCCTTACCTTCTAACAGAGTTTGGAAACTGAAAAAACTGAATTATCTGATATTTAGCTGAGATAAATTACATACCAGGTGGGAAGGGATTAACTGGTGTCTATATTTGAGACAGTCATTTTCTATGTGACATGAAGAGTCAATGACAGGTAGAGATTTTAGGCTTTTTAATATACCTGTTACAGATATTTGTATTAGTAATGAACCTTTATTTGCAAATATTTTCCATTCCTTAATTATTTTCCATGCACTCCTTGCCCCTCAATTGCCTTAATAAAATGTAGTCTTTAAAAGTTTTACAGAAGCTTGAAACAATTTATTATTATGTCACTTTGGTGTATCATGTGCAGGAATACTGCTTTCTGGAACCTACATCAGATTTCTTTCTTACAAACCACCTGTCACAGAGTAAGCTGCCATGAAAAAGATGAGCCAACACAGTTAATTTTTAGATTAAAGTATTTGAGAGTTGGCAAAAAAAGTGTTATTGATGGAGTTATAGAACCTGGAATTTATTTGACTTGTTGATATAGAGTCACTCTTTTAATTAGCATTCCTATTAACAACTTCATAAGAGAGAACATGTGCTGACTACCCCTGAGATAGCTTAGTACCTTTGAGTTTTATAAGTGCCCTTTTTTTTTTCCTGTCCCTAAAATAGACTCTGGGCCAAATGGCAAACTTGGAACTGCTGCTGCTTCTAGATCTATGACTAAAATTAAGAAGTCACCGGCCAATAATGCTCACCATGGTGCTCATACAGTGCTTTTGTGAGTGCTAACTCTAGCAAAAAAAGGTTTTCTATTTTTCCTTATACTGTATAAAATTGGATTAAGTCCAGCTTCTATTAAAAGCTGTCAGACATGAAGCACAAATTCTCAAGTCTTGGTATTGAGCCAAAATAAGATGGCTCATCACATTCTCACTTGCATTACTCGTGAGAGAAAAATATCACAGCCAAATGGAAAAGAAAAATAAGCTTACTAGCATCAGAAAACATGCAGCAAATTGTGACAATATGCTGATACAGAAGTAATTTCAAGGTTAAGTGTTCCTCATTGTGAATGTTCTGGTTATATGGTTTTTAGACAGTTTACTTAGTACTAGGATTTTAAAACTAAAATAAAGTATTAATTTTCATAGTAAATACTCTAAAGCTCCATGGCTATCCACTTGCTTCAAAAAGGAGGACAAATAACATCTGAGACATCCAGTAAGGATCTATACATTTATTTATATATACCAATTATTAGTAAGGTGATTCACATCTGTTTTGTTCTTCAATTAAGGCTTGTATAGATATGTGTGTGTTTATATGAAAATACAAACATAGTTAAAGCTAGAAAACCTTAAGTTGCCTAAAACTGTTGAATATAGAACAGAACTTGTACAAATTCCTTTGCTGCTAGATATGTTAATCATTCCTCTTCAGTTACATTGACAATTTATATCTTCTTCCTAGTGTGTCCTGAGAACTGACTTCTATCTTTGTCCCATGAAGCAGATTCAGGGAACTAGAGAAAAGTTGAACTGTTCAGCAACTGAAGAGTCTGTTTCTTTCCCTTGTTACAACTGTAAGTAGATTCTGAGTTTTCTATACAATTCAAAGCATGTGTGTAATCTTGCCAAGTGACCTAGAATAGAAACAACATTCCTTCATCATACATCTGGGTCTCTAGGTTGTAATGACATAGTATTAATTAAAAATTCCAGTGAAATAAAACTTGTATAGGCTGGTATCACTTTCTAGGCAAAAGTATGGAAATGATATTGTGTGATTTATTTACTAAAGAGTTAAAGTATTAATGGAAATGTCATTTGACTTCATTTATGTGAAAAAAAATATTCTGATTGCATTTGTGTTGAAATTTCAAATTTGTTTTACAAATTTATCTACACTAAATAAATTAAATATTAATAGAATTTTTAACTATTTCAGTTTTGTAACTGTTCCACATTGTAATTTCAAATATCAAAACCATCTAATAAGAATGACTGTCAATAGGAAATTATTGTCAAATGATGGTGATAATTTGACTTTGTGGAAATGTAGAAAAAACAACAGAATTTATCTTCTCTACTGATGAAATTTTAAATACTTGAATGAAATTAGTAAACCACAACAGATGAAATTTACGCCACATCTTTCATAGGGAGATGAAGACTATTTATGATCATAGCAGTATTTTAAGCCCCAAGAAAATGTAACTGTGGAGATCTAAGATACTACTGCCCCATCTACTTCTTTTTTCTTTAAAAGACAGAATACTGTACACTGTAAAAACACCAAAACCTCCAAATATTTTCATCATAGATGTCTGTTTCAAAGTCTGGAACACTAATACAACCAGCCAGTAAAATGTTCCCATGAGGCTTCACACCAGGCACTTGAGTCGTAGGTAGATTTTAGAATGGTCTGCCCTTTCATCAGTACTGTCTCTGCCTTACTCCATCAGTGATGAGTTTTGTCATCCTACACCTACTGAATGTTTTAGCAACTATATGATAATTGCATAGCAGCTGTCCTTGATTCATAAGCTACTTGTTTCAAAACTTAATAGTTTTCTTTCTTGTCCATGCCAAAAAAGCCACTAAAATTGAAACAGAATTTATGTGCAAAATTCTGTATTTATCTAAAAAATATCTTCATTGCTGATTCTATCTTGTCACTTTAATGTATGGAGCAGGTGATCAAGTTCGAGGCAGTTTAAAAGAAAGATAAATACGTAATCACTTGTTGGCACTCATGACTCATTAGTAAATAGAAAAGTCTTAAAAAAAATAAATCCAGCTTTTGAACCACAGAGTGAAACTGGAAAAAGTTTTACACTACTGACTTTGAGGTTTTAGAAACTCAAGTTTGTTATACATCTTATCTTATAGATAACACGGTAGACTGCTCTATGATTCAGCACACCTGTATTCCCCTATATTCTTACTCTCATTTTGCTTAAGTAATATATTGTCTTGTCATGGTTTAGCAAGGAGTTGCTTTTGCTTATTAGCAGGGGGAGCGGGTTGCAGTGAAGACCCGGTAAAAGTTTTTTAGTCTCTCCCCTGACTCCTGGGTTCAGACCCACCCCCCGGCCTGGTTGGGCCAATCTGGCGCCTCTGCGATCACTATTTAGGGACAGGAATTTGAGGTGCCAGGCAGGAGGTGTAAGAGTGGTACAAGATGGAGGCGACCATGCGGACCCCACAGTCGGAGAAGGAGGAAGGATGGAGCATCAGACCAGAGACCCCTCTGCAAGCCGTGGTGAGAGTGCAAGC
>WBNH01010884.1:21466-68451 GCA_013401255.1 Urocolius indicus | reverse complement strand
TTTTGGGGTTTTGTGTTTTAGTTGGTATTAAATTGTTTTCTGTTTTTCTTCCCCAAGCTGAGTAGCCTGGTCTGTTTTGTCCTGCACCTTAAGCGGCAATTAAGCCCTCCCTGCCCTTTAGCAATCCTTAAGTTTTCGGTACTTGAGGCTAATTGTGGTCTTTTGTTCCCTGATGGGCCGAAAGCACGACATGTCTCATACTGGTTCTGTTCATATTTACAGCTGTCAGCATCTCTGACATCTTAGCTTCCATGTCTGTCACATAGCCATGGTGCTAGCTGTCAATACCTTCAAAGCTTTGTACCCATACACTGACGATCACACAGGGGCTGTGACACTCAGTTATTGTGTGTGTAATTGTATAGGGAAATAGATGACTCTTGGATTAATTGAAATATTAAATAATAACAATAAAAATAAATAGTAAAAAATAAAGTAGAATCAGAAAATGGCTTGAGACAGAAGGAGCCTTAAAGATCATCTACTTTCAACCCCCTTGCCATGGGCAGAGACATCTACTAGACCAGGTTGCTCGAAGTTAAACTGAAACTCGTGAACATATTGCAGTTATGAGTCTAGTGTAGCTGTCTTTGACATTAGTAATTCTTCTAAAACACAATCTGAACCAAGCAGAATTATTCAGATACTTTTACACTGCAGCCTACAAGAAGGGATCGTTATGTTGGCACAACGGTGAAGCCAATCTAGCATTAATACTGTACTGTTCCAACATAATAGCTCTTAAGTACAAAGGACCACAATGCAAGAACTTTTACTGTGCTTTTCACCCTTCAGGTAATGTTGCATAGAGATTATTTTGGTCCAGCGGGATTTAATAACTTGGTCCCTATCCAATGCAAAATAACTAAAAAGGCTTCCAGTCCAAGTATAATCAGAAAATGGTACAGCTGCATTTATGTAGCCCTGTGATTAAGCTAATATACAGACAACTCAATGTCTTTATCTCTCTGAAACAGTTAATAAGATATTATTAACTCTCACAAATAATTTAGAATCTATTACAGTAGGCTTAACATAAAGAGTGGAAGTATCTGTTAAGATAGAAACGATCAATGATAGTAACTGACAAAATAGTACACAGTAAACTCTCAAAGTGAAGTGTAACAATTTTATAAAAGCTATTATTTTGTGATGTACACAGGTCTGTCACCTCCTTTCATGAATTGTGTGGTCTAGGAGTTGCGAATTAAGGCTCTACTCACACTCATGCAAATTTTCTGTGTTTAGATCCAGCATGATCTAGGACTTCCAGTGGACTTAAACAGAATTCAGAGAGATGATCAATGTCATTCAAGTAGTATCATTGTTTTCTCCTTGAATGTAAAGTGTCTCATCTCTTTTTTATGGGAATCTAGATTCAGAGCTGATAGTAGGTTGAAATTTTCATGGAGAAGCCCTGAAGTTAGGACAAGTATTAGGAAATGATGGGTTTGTTCACCATTTCCACCCACGAAAGAGTAAGAATAGTCTGACCTCCTCTGAAATGATTAGCTTTTCATATAGGAAAGCTGTAAATTAATTTTTCTCTATTGTTTAGATGGACTGCATAAATTACTGATTATCATTAAAAAAAAAAAAAAAGAAATCTTTTGAATCACTACCAGGAAAGTGTTAACAAAACTGAGTGGATAACATGTTGGAACAATTGTTTATGTGGACATTTATTAGTACAGCCTAGCTATGAAAGCCTAAGCACAGAAATCTCTGTTGATTCTATCTTACTAAAATTAATAGCTTCCTAATTACATGTTTTCCCAATGTATGCCATCTTATAAGAGCATCATGATGATAGATATTTTGTGAATAATGGTTCATCATGGGTTATTGGGCAACTCATTGGCTTAACAGTCTGTATAAAGTCTGTTGCATTGCAGGCACATTAGAAGAAAATATTTTGGCTGGATCAGGTTTAATTTCCACTAGACACTGTGTGGGCCAGGACCAGGCTATTCCATACCATGCTGACAGTCTTGCTTGGTATACAAGGGAGAGGTAAACACAAATTGTAGCTGTTGCATCAGGACTGAGCATTGGGTCCTGAGTAGTGAGCAGTGACAGTAGGCATTGCTCACTTTGTGTGTTCCTTTGCTGTTGTTGTGCTCTCTCTTAGTGCTGTTTTGTTTAACCTATGAGGTGTTTCCTCCTGATTATCCTTCCCATCCTGTTGAGGTGGGATGAGTAAGCAGCTTTGTGCCTCATTGCCAGCTGGGCTTAAATCATAAGATTGGATTGGAAGAGACCTTTAAATATTAGTTAGTATGCACCCCCTTGCCATGGGCAGGAACAACTCCACTAGGATAGATTGCTCAAAGCCTCATCCAAATTGGCCTTTCAACACTTCCAAGGATGGGGCATTCACAGCTTCTCTGAGTAACTTATTCCAGTGTCTCATCACTCCCATGGTGAAGAATTTCTTCCTTATATCTAACTTAAATCTACCCTTTTCATTTTAAAACCATTGCCCTTCATCCTTTCTCTACAAAATCTGATAAAGATTACCTTCCCGTATTTCCTTTAGGGCTCCTTTTCTTGGAATACTGCTCTAAGGTCTCCCCAGAGTCTTCTCTTCTCTAGGTTGAACAATCCCAACTCTCTCAGCCCATTCTCTTAAGGGAAGTTTTTCAGCACTCTCATCATCTTCCTGATCCTTCTCTAGACTTACTTTCTTATGCTGGGGACTCAAGAACTGAACGCAGTACTGCAGATGGGATCTCATAAGGGTGGAGTAGAAGGGAAAAACACCTCTCTTCACCTGCTATCCATGCTGTTTTTTGATGCAGCCTAACATATAATTGGCTTTCTGGACTGCAAACACACATTGCTGGCTCATATCCAAATTTTTGTCCATCAATACTTTTTAAGTCCTTCTCTGCAGGGCTGCTCTCAATCCACTCTTCCCAGTCTGTATTCACATTTGCGATTTCCTCAGTTCATATGTAGGACCTTGCACTTCATCTTTGTTGAACTCCCTGATGCTCACAGAGGCCAAATTCTCAGATTCCTCTGGATGACATCCCTTCCCTCTAGAACATTAGCCACACCATTCAGATTAGTGTCATCTTGTTGAGGATGCATCCAGTCCTACTTTCCATGTCCTGTTTTTGAAGACCAAAAAAATTCTCCAGCAAAAAATCCCCAGGTAAAACTGTGATTCTAATGACAAAAAGTATATTTAAATAACAACAACAAATAATAACATAATGTCTCATGAGGCTCCAATACTTCCTCATGTCAGGGAAGTCTTTCTACTCTGACACAACCATCCTGCAGAGAAGTTGGACCTTTGGGGAATGCCCCTCTGCTGTCATACACATCTTGCTCACCATCTCTCTCTCAAATACACACATAAAAACGCATACATCGACTTTACCAGCTTTACGTCACCAGTGTAGTGATCTGAGAGCTACATGGTCTTTACAATCAAATATTACTTTGAATGATTTCAAGTCATTGTCTCTTTCATATTCTGTTACTGATTCCTTCTTCATAGTACTTTCAGCTCATAATCTTCAGGCACAGTTACTTCATACCATTTTTAGACATTGTCTTTGCTAGCCTTTCAGATGTTAACTATAATACTTGTTGTACCCAAATTTGCCTCTAGCAAGTTTGTGCTGCCAAGAAATGGTTGTGTAAACTTCACTATGAGGTTACTATATCTATAGCAAAAACAGTGTGAGTAGTTTACTCTTGGTCACTGCACATTTGTCCTAGTTCCTATCTTGATAGAACTTTTTGAGAGTTTATAGACTAAAATAAGTTTTTGGTTCTATATGAATACATAAACAATATTTTAGTGTGAGGTAGTCTGACAAGGTGTTTAAATGCAGACATAATAAAGGGAGAAGACATTTAACTAAAGTGAGTCTATATCCTTATGACAATAATAAATATCTCAATTTTATTACTATACAGGATCTAAAATTATGGTTTTGGCCTCATTAGGCCTTATGAGTGTTCAATTAACTTTATGGAAACTGCACAAAACTCTTATCTAGTTGTGATTTGACTTCAGTAGGCAGTTCACATCCAAACAGCTGCTCACTTGCTCCCCCAGAGTAGGATGTGAGAGACAATCAGAAGGGTAAAGCAGAGAAAATCCATGGTTTGAGATAAAGCCATTTTAATAGCTAAAGCAAAAGTGGCATGTGCAAGTCAAACAAAACCAGGAATTCATTCACTGCTTTCCATCGGCAAGCAGGTGTTCAGCCATCTTCAGTAGAGTTCCATCATGTGTGGTTACCTATGCAGGCAAATGCAGTAACTCTAATCGTCCCTCTATCTTCCCCCAGCTTTTACTGCTGAGCATGATGTTACACATATTCCATGGAATATTCCTTTGATCAGTTGGAGTCAGTTGTCCCAGTTTTACAGCTTTTGGTGCATCCCTGACTTAATTATTTGGTGAGAAACAGAAATGTCCTTGACACTGTGTAAGCGTGGCTCAGCAATAGCTAAAGCATCCCTATGTTAACATGGTTTTAGTCACAAATCCAAATCAGTACCAATTTTTTAATTGAGGAAAATTAACTCAATACCAGCCAGAAACAACACAAAAAACCAAAATCAAATATTATTAAAAAAAAAAAAGGAAGATACTAAGAAAGATAGCACTGACTAGTTTCTAAACATTTTTTTTTAATTATAAAGTATTTTTCTTAAAAGTGCAGCAAGTTGAGATATGTAGAATGTCCCATAGACAGAAACAGTATAGAAGATATTTTCTGTTTTGATTAGGGAAGCTGGATTGTGCTGTGTATTCATCAGAGGCTTTTCATGGTAGTTTTATATGGAGGATAGGTGATTATTTAATAAATATTTTCTTTTTAAAGGAATCTATACTTAGTTTTCAAATACTGTAATTTTTCCAGTTCTTTATGAAAATTTCATCATAAGAAGTTTCTGAAATACTGATTACTGTAAACCAGAAGATAGTGATCAGTATTTCAGTAAATCTTGACTAAGACTAAATTTTTTCTTGGATTACTTCTAAAATTAGAGTACAATAACAGCATTCAGGACTTGACCTAAAGTGCAGCATCCTGGACTAGAGAAATGCTCCACGAGAAACACACATCACTGCTGTCAACCAAAACTGTAGCAAAGGTAGCGAGGAGTCAGGGAATAACAAACTGACATAGGGCATAAACTATTACAACAAAATATTCCTTAGTGTGTGATGTTTTAAGCCCAGCCAGCAATGAATCACCACACAGCCACTTGCTTACCCACCCCAACACACTCTGTGGTGAGATGGGAGAAGAAAAAATACCAAGGGCTCTGTGGATCAAGACAAGAGCACAGAGGGTGCACTCACCAATAATTGTTCTAGGCAAAACAGATTAAACTATTCGACTTAGGGAGGAAAACAAGATCAATTGAATACACCACCAACTAGAAACAGAGCAGACATAAACCAAAACAGAGTAGGATGATGAGAAAAGTACAACCAGCCCTTTAAGATCTCCTTCCTCCAGCCTTCTTGCCAGGCCCAACTCCCTCCTCTTGGTATTTCTACCTTCTCCTTCATCAAGAGCACAGCAGAGTAGGGAATGGGAATTACAGTCAATCCATCACAGATGGTCTTTACTGCATCTTCTTTCTGGGGAAGGAACATTCCTCACATTTCCCCCTTGTTCCAAAACAAAGTCCCTTCCATGGGATACTGTTCCTAATGAATCTCTCCAGTATGAGTCCTTCCCAAGGACTGCAGCTTCTCACAAACTCCTCCAGAGCAGGTCTCTGTAGCAGCAGCGTAACTCCAGGCACCTTCTGCTCCAATGCTTCCTCCCCACAGAGTCAAGCAGTAAGCATTTCCAAGCATTTCAAGTATTTCCACCTGTCTTGTGATCACATCCTATCTCAAAAACTGCTTCTCATCAGTACACTACTTGTGGGTTGCCTGGGGGATAGTACATCTGGGTATGTTCAGTGGTATGTTGACGTGTGAAGCATATTTGCCCAAGAGAACTTTAAAATACTCTAGGTAGTGTGCTTGAGTGTCTAAAATGAGGACGTGATAATGCAAGATGAATCTGTTCAGGAAGCTAATCTTGGGGCCTGGAGATGTTTTTCGTATAAAATATACATATAATCTTTCATTCTATTAAAAAGAAACATTTTCTGTACTACAACTAGCAAAAGATTCTAGAGGTTTCTCTTTGCTGTTTTCTCTACTTGTTCACCTGAGCGAATATTATCACATTTAAATTAACTTAGTTTCAGACACATTCTTATTTTCATATGCAAATTATGTTCCCACCTTGAAGGGTGACATAATAATGTCTTTTAAACTTTTGTATTTTGAAATTATTATTTTCCTCTAAGTCTTGCTACTTATATCTCACTGCAGCCCCCAGGGAGCTGTGCCTTTTTCCTTGCATTTGAAGGTTTATCTTAGAGACAGGTAAAAGGAAGCAGCATTTCTTTCTGAATACTCACACAGTTCTACTCTGACATAGATTATACTTTATTATTCNAATCAGTACCAATTTTTTAATTGAGGAAAATTAACTCAATACCAGCCAGAAACAACACAAAAAACCAAAATCAAATATTATTAAAAAAAAAAAAGGAAGATACTAAGAAAGATAGCACTGACTAGTTTCTAAACATTTTTTTTTAATTATAAAGTATTTTTCTTAAAAGTGCAGCAAGTTGAGATATGTAGAATGTCCCATAGACAGAAACAGTATAGAAGATATTTTCTGTTTTGATTAGGGAAGCTGGATTGTGCTGTGTATTCATCAGAGGCTTTTCATGGTAGTTTTATATGGAGGATAGGTGATTATTTAATAAATATTTTCTTTTTAAAGGAATCTATACTTAGTTTTCAAATACTGTAATTTTTCCAGTTCTTTATGAAAATTTCATCATAAGAAGTTTCTGAAATACTGATTACTGTAAACCAGAAGATAGTGATCAGTATTTCAGTAAATCTTGACTAAGACTAAATTTTTTCTTGGATTACTTCTAAAATTAGAGTACAATAACAGCATTCAGGACTTGACCTAAAGTGCAGCATCCTGGACTAGAGAAATGCTCCACGAGAAACACACATCACTGCTGTCAACCAAAACTGTAGCAAAGGTAGCGAGGAGTCAGGGAATAACAAACTGACATAGGGCATAAACTATTACAACAAAATATTCCTTAGTGTGTGATGTTTTAAGCCCAGCCAGCAATGAATCACCACACAGCCACTTGCTTACCCACCCCAACACACTCTGTGGTGAGATGGGAGAAGAAAAAATACCAAGGGCTCTGTGGATCAAGACAAGAGCACAGAGGGTGCACTCACCAATAATTGTTCTAGGCAAAACAGATTAAACTATTCGACTTAGGGAGGAAAACAAGATCAATTGAATACACCACCAACTAGAAACAGAGCAGACATAAACCAAAACAGAGTAGGATGATGAGAAAAGTACAACCAGCCCTTTAAGATCTCCTTCCTCCAGCCTTCTTGCCAGGCCCAACTCCCTCCTCTTGGTATTTCTACCTTCTCCTTCATCAAGAGCACAGCAGAGTAGGGAATGGGAATTACAGTCAATCCATCACAGATGGTCTTTACTGCATCTTCTTTCTGGGGAAGGAACATTCCTCACATTTCCCCCTTGTTCCAAAACAAAGTCCCTTCCATGGGATACTGTTCCTAATGAATCTCTCCAGTATGAGTCCTTCCCAAGGACTGCAGCTTCTCACAAACTCCTCCAGAGCAGGTCTCTGTAGCAGCAGCGTAACTCCAGGCACCTTCTGCTCCAATGCTTCCTCCCCACAGAGTCAAGCAGTAAGCATTTCCAAGCATTTCAAGTATTTCCACCTGTCTTGTGATCACATCCTATCTCAAAAACTGCTTCTCATCAGTACACTACTTGTGGGTTGCCTGGGGGATAGTACATCTGGGTATGTTCAGTGGTATGTTGACGTGTGAAGCATATTTGCCCAAGAGAACTTTAAAATACTCTAGGTAGTGTGCTTGAGTGTCTAAAATGAGGACGTGATAATGCAAGATGAATCTGTTCAGGAAGCTAATCTTGGGGCCTGGAGATGTTTTTCGTATAAAATATACATATAATCTTTCATTCTATTAAAAAGAAACATTTTCTGTACTACAACTAGCAAAAGATTCTAGAGGTTTCTCTTTGCTGTTTTCTCTACTTGTTCACCTGAGCGAATATTATCACATTTAAATTAACTTAGTTTCAGACACATTCTTATTTTCATATGCAAATTATGTTCCCACCTTGAAGGGTGACATAATAATGTCTTTTAAACTTTTGTATTTTGAAATTATTATTTTCCTCTAAGTCTTGCTACTTATATCTCACTGCAGCCCCCAGGGAGCTGTGCCTTTTTCCTTGCATTTGAAGGTTTATCTTAGAGACAGGTAAAAGGAAGCAGCATTTCTTTCTGAATACTCACACAGTTCTACTCTGACATAGATTATACTTTATTATTCTACTGCTTGCACAGTTTAAAATCACTGGCAGAAAACTGTGATCATCCTAGTCCTGAAAAACTTACTCAAGCATCATTTTGATTACCTCTAATGGGAGTTTGGTTTCAAAGGGAATTTTAAATCAAGCTAAATAAATATGGTATATCATGATGAGGATTACCTTAATTCCCTAGTTGATCCAGTGTACCAAAAATATTTAATGTAAAAAATCCTTTTCTTTTAGGTATAGAATGAAAAAAAAAAACAAAAAACAAAAAAAAAACCAAAACAAAAAACCCACAAAAGATTTGTAAATATATTCAATTGTTTTATTTTGATCACTAATTTTGATTTAGAAAAAATGCACTGAAATTTAGTTAGAACGCAAAAGCCTATATCACATCAACAGCTAAATAATTTTTGTTTCATAACTGAATAATTGAGTATATTCTCATATGTTGCCATCATTGGCAACACTACCTGGCCATTCGGACTGATCACCCAGCTGGGGGGAAAAGATCACTGCATACTCAGTATGGATGATGCTTTATTGCCTGCGTCATGTGCTTATATCTGCTAGCATAAGCACCTCCTTCGCTCCACCCTGTGCTAGCCCCTTAATTCCTTTCCACCCCTCATGTCACAGCCCGAGATCTTCCAGATGCCTACAACACTCATGAATAGCTGCCTGTATAATATTTCTGCTAGTAGCTTCTTTGAAATCTCCTTTTAAATGTAACTGCATTTTCTTGCATTTTTTATTTTCAGTATTAGTCTGATACAGTATTAGTCATTTTTATAACTATGCATTTTTATATTTTTGTGCCATTTTTTTGGCAGAAAAAATCTTTTTTCATAAATAAATATTCTGTAAAGCACATTAGAACTATGACACTGCAGTATTATAACGATTACATATGTTAAACAGTGAGAACAGAAAATCCTCTATTAAAAATAATGAACCAATGCAAACACGGGATAAGTATGATTAGAATCAGGCCCATTACACCTTTATAAAAAGAAATCACGTGAAGAAGTTATTCCTGAAATAGTTTTGTGACCTAAATGTGATGGACTTTGTGCTAAAGTAAAATATCTGGAATTTAGAATTCATGTTTTCAAATGGCACACAGAGAGCTTAGTTCTTGTCCAGTTACTGTGTCTTTATTGTGTTACAACCTCTAGAAAATGTCTAAACTTTCATCCTGTTGCAATCCTAGAAATAACATTGTGACATCAATCTACACAAGAACATGACCTTAGTCTACATAAGAACACAGCAAATCTCAAAGCTTAGAAGGAGAAATAAATGAAGTAAAATATTATTGCAGAATGTTATATTCAAAGTAATGATGAAGTGTTTTTTTTTTCCCTGTGTATATTTCAATCATCAATGAAGGTTCATCATTCTTTGCACACCTAAAAGCTACTTTAGGCTCTGTTAAATCACAATTAAACAACTCAAATCATGAAGTTATTTCTCTAATTAAAGCACGGGAAAAGATATTTACTGGCATTTTTCAATTAGAAGATGTTACTGATAAAGGCTATGTCTGAAATCTATTATTTCTGAAATTAAGATAGCATTGACTGTTTTTGTCCTGTTTTTATATACTCATATTGGGAAATTAAATATGACATCTGAGTGGCAGACTTCCTGAGTTTTTTATAGAAATAAGTATCCTCAATATGCTTATGAAAAACAGAGTAAAAGTTTAAGCTCCAGAAATGAAAGTGGATCAGCCTGAACTTTGGAATACAAACTTAGATTCGCTATTTCATCTTCACTTTACCGCATCAGCATCCTGTGAATAATCAAGTTTTCTGATGATGTATAACATCAGAGCAATAAACAAAGATAATGCACAAGGCTAATAGAAAACTGTGTCAGCAGCTGACTAAGATGAGAAAAATGAGAAAATAGTTTCAGCCTCATGCTGCTTTCCAAGCAGGCAGTGTAAGAATATATTCCCATTTCTTCTGGGAATAGTGTCCAGGATACTGGATTTCATCAGTGAACTTGCAATTTACCACTAGTACTTGAGTACAAACAAAATAATTTCACTTTTACCTATTTATTCCTTCATAGGCAGTGAAGTCTTTCTTCATAGGCACAAAAGGATCTTCTAAAGCTGCACAAACATGTCAGAGTCACTATTAGGAGCTAGGATTTATCTTCTAAAAATTCACAATGCTGAACAGAAAATGTTGAATAGGAGCGATTTCTTACTTATTTTCAGATTCTGTTTTCCATTCTTTATACTTTATATGATAAAATAGAAGCATCAGGACCTATTTACCAGAAGACCCCCTTTATCTCTTTTTAGACTAAGAATAACAATTTAAAAACAAACCAAACATGGAGTGCAATGCCAAAATTTTGGGTGTGGATGTCAAGATGTTGACAACAGAGCTCAAGGGGTGGCCTCTCTTGGCAGAGACACTGGGAGGGAGTCCAGGAAAGTAGGAGAGGAGTAATGTTATTGTTATGTTTCCCTTTGTTTCTCTCCATTTAAACATATTGTATTTGTCAATAAATTTAATTTATTTTCCACAAGTTGAGTCTGTTTTGCCAATGAAGGTAAGTGGTAAGCAATTTCACTGTCTTTATGTCAAAATAAAGACACCACGCTGAGGTGAGGGAGGAAAGAAGCAGCTGAGTAGGAACTTGACTCTTAGTCAAGGTTAATCCACCAAAACCAATTAAATTGCCTTTGTTTTCTTTTGTATAAAATTATATGTTCTCTGTGAAATCCCTGTGCATTAACCAATAAATAACCATACACAATTAATAACTGATTTTTTATTTGCATCAAATTTATCTATCATTTAACACAATATATTTAAATATACTTTTTTTCTACATTACTGAAGCTTTTCCAAGTATAACTTTACTTCTAATATTATTAATAATAATGAAATAGTACATAATTTAATTAATTCAATAGTTGCATTTAAAATATGATTGGCACTTCACAAATGTAAGTAGGAACAATTTCTGCCCTCAAGAGCAATATTTCAGTGAAACTCATTTGAAACAAATTTTAATGAATTAAAAGGTAGGAGCCTGGATTATGCAAATCACTTTAGGTCTCTACGTTGTTGGTAGGGAAGGATATGCAACTTTGAAAGTTAATTCAACCTACTCAAAAAGACTTGTATGAAATCTGTCCTTCATTAGCTAACCCTTCCACCCCTGAAATTAGACTAACCCTTCCACCCCTGAAATTAGATTTTCCAAAGATAAGCTTACATGAACACCAATAATAATATTTTGCAATCGATATTCTGATAAATTCATATTCTCTTGGGTAGCAACCTGACAGAAATTCTGCAAAATGTATCTAAAATTAACAAAAGTAGAGGAAACAGACAAAACTAGTAACACATATTTGTTATTCAAATAGTTTCTCATCATGGATAAGTGTCCTTACATATAGCAAGTGTATGTGTTTTTTTGGCACGTAAGGTGTCAGAGATGTGTTTCCTAGGACTGAAGATCACGTTACATCTCTCAGCGTGATGTAAATGGTGTTAAATGTTTTTCAAAGATAAATTAAAATGTTGGAGCAGCAGCCGGGGCTGATTGCACATGTGGAAAGTAGAGTCATTAACCTCATAAGCTGAAAAATTCAGGTCAAAAGAGCTCCTTAGCACTCTGAAGATTTTTCTCTGAGATGCAAGAACATTTCCTGTATTCCCCAATTACCCTGGGCAAACTAGGATAACTGGGAGATCTCCAATATTTCTCAGTTCCCCTGGAAAAAGAGAAATCATTTGCAACTTGTCCTCAGTATGTTTCCTATTAAAAAAATAATGTGCAATACAAATATGTACAAAATATAGAATAAAAACTCTGCTGTCCTAATCAAATTTACAAGAATTGCATAAAGTATGCATTACAATGCAAATTTAAGGGAGTGAGTGTATGGTAATCCAATTTTTATGTAAAACTAAATGAGATACTACCTAAGGCATCTTATGTGACAAACTAACATCCTATAACATCCTAGTTCTGTGAAGGTAATTCACATATTTACTCCTCCTGTCTCCATACCTAATTTTCAGTCACATTATCTCACTTGAAAGTCTGCTTCCCTGTGTACTTTTAATGCATTCTTCAAGGTAACTGGCTTTCAGGTGGGTGTAGTAGGGCTCAGTTCATCTCATCTTAAAATAGATAGCTAAAATAGGCCAAGTTAAATGGAAGGTCAAACTGACAGCTCAGATGGGGATTTCAATATTGTAGATAGTAGAGTTCAGTGAAGTGAATCCCACCTGTAAAATCTGTAATTTGTTCATACCAGTGTGCATGTATGTCTGTATGTGCACTGAAGTACTCTTATCATTTTTGTTGTTATTCCTCTGTTTCTTGCCTATATTCTTGCTCATACATAATCAAAGTAAATAACTGAAAAAAAAAAAAAAGTGCTATTTAACTATTTATCAGCCAGGTTCTGTAAAAATGTTGAGCTACTTCCATATCTTATCTTAATTCTGATAGAAGGCTAAAAATATTATATGAGATGATTTGAATTTTTCTTTAATTCTTTAAGTATTTTAGATTAAAAAATCCTATAAAAAATTTAAAAACTATAGATAAGAACTACAGATAAAAACTATATCTAGGAGCCATATTTGAACATTTTTATCAGCACAAAGTCCAGGATAGCTCAACAAAATACATTAGGGAAAAAAACCTCAAATCTCTATTTATATTTCTTTTGCAGAAACTTCTAATGTAAGCCCAGTGAGAAGACATGTTTTTGTGTTTAGTTTTAGCAAATGATTGGCTAAATGAGTGTAAAATCTAATCTGTAATAGATAGAAATAAACCTGTAGCTTTCCTATAATGGGAGCACCCAGCAATCGTTTCTGGCAGTCAAAGAATTTGCAAATCTAAAAATACCTCTAAAGTACACAGAGACTGTGCCTGTCAGAAAGATGGTTTCCACTATACCCGAGTAGACTGTCTTTGGAGGTCTTGAGTTAGCTTATTTTAATTTTCTACCTCATTAGAAATAATTACATATTTTATAAAGAAACGATTAGGACTTAAGTAATCATTTCATCATATGCATAAAGTGCTGATGAAGGAGAATATATCAAGGCAATAAAAACACTGACTTCATGTATGCCTATACTTTTAGAACAGTATGTGTACAATGAAAAAAACAACTTCTTTTTAATTGGATAATGGACTACAATATAAATCAGCACATACAATATAAGAATAGATATGGATTAGACAGAAAAGCTGCATATTATAAAATCATCAGTTGTGTGGATCCTATGTAATTTTTAATCTACTCATCCATAGAAGGGTCCCTCCACTATGTTTTTATTGCTGTTTTCTTTGCTCTTATCTCTGTTTGAGAAGATCCAATCTATTTTACATAATAAAAAAGCATGAGTTAAGACTTTTATAGCTGAGCAGCCAAATTGGAGGGTTATGACTGTGTGGGGAGGGGAGAGGAAAAAAACAATCAGAGAGAAAGCTACTTTTAGTCTTAAAGATCCTTCTTTTGCTTAATGTTTACAAAAGTCTCAGAGACACATAGTGATGACATACTTTGTGATTCTGCAAACTGAAGTCAATATTTTACTACAGTCTGATATGAACACTTTGTTCTGCTGCATATTTGTTCTGTAGATTACTAATATTGGTCAGAAATTTCTGCAAGTAAAGACTATAATAAAACTTCATTAAAATCTTTTTATTTAAGACTTTTTTTTCATGTGTGTAACTATTGTTAATGTTAAAAAAAATCCTGATATTTGTTGGCCTCCTCCTATATAAATATAGAAAGTATAAACGTCTAATCTGGTATACTTTGAATTTAGTTGAAAAATTAATGATTAAATATAGAGAGAGAAGTATATAGTTCGTAGAATAGCCGCGTTGGAAGGGATCTTTAGAGATCATCTAGCCCAACCCCCCTGCAGAAGCAGGTTCACCTAGATCAGGTCACATAGTTCTTCTAGGTCTTCAGGTTACATATAGGTCTTCTCAGAATAAGTCTGTGCATGTGAAATTTCAGTTTCTTTGACAAAATGTATTCTTTTCTTAGATATCTGTAGGTTATATTTGGATCCTATTTGAACAGTAATTTGCAAGAAGATGCAACTCATAGAATCATAGAATGTCAGGGTTGGAAGGAACCTTTTGAGATCATCTAGTCCAATCCCCCTGCAGAAGCAGGTTCACCTAGATCAGGTCACATAGGAACATGTCCAGGCAGGTCTTGAAGATCTCCAAGGAAGGAGACTCCACTACCTCTCTGGTCAGCTTGTTCCACTGCTCCATCATCCTCCTAGTAGAAGAGTTTTTCTTATATTTAAATGGAACTTTTTGCGTTTCAGCTGCATCCCATTACCCCTTGTCCTGTTGCTAGCTACCATAGAAAAAAGGGATGTCCCAACCTCCTGACACCCATCTTTCAAATGTTTGTAAATGTTAAGATCCCCTCTCAGTCTCCTCTTTTCTAGACTAAACCGCCCCAGTTCCTGCAGCTTTTTCTTATATGAAAGATGTTCCTGTCCTCTGATCATCTTGGTGGCCCCATACTGGACTGTCCAGAGCTGAGGAACCCAGAACTGGACTAACTTGGATGTAAAAAAGTGCAAATGAAGCACAGATATAATGAAAGGACACACTTTAAAGGTAGGAAATCTTCAAAATATTGAAAAAAAAGTAATTAAAAGTAATTAAAGCTTGCAACGTCATTAGAAACTGTAATCATATTGGCTACCCGTCCACTGGTTATTTTAGCTCAGTATTACGTGCCACAATATATAATGTCTCTGAACAAAAGTATGATCATATTTTGTGTCGTATTAATCTTGTATCAGTTAGATAAATCAACTAATAGATTACCTCTAATAACTCTATTAAATTGTACATAAAATTTGTTCTTCTTTTTAAACAGTATATTTTAAGCAAAGAAAAAAAAAAAGTTCCTCTGGTTTCTTTATTGTTCTCATATCCATCATTTCCACCTAAAAGGTAGCATCCTAATCTCAAGATTATAGGTCATAAGAACGAGTAACACTTTCTCTCTTTGTTGAATACAACCAATGACAAAAAGATAAAATTCAAGGTCCTCTGGTTTAAGAAACGGATATTTGGATATAAGCTTACATTCAAGTTCTTCTCCAGATCCTACTGTACGATGTGGCTTTCATTTTATGTAAAACAAGTACTGAGTAAAATGCAAACCCAATACTGACAGTACATAGATAGAATACAGAATGTTTGAAATATGACATCTCCTTTCCCTAGGAAACTAAACAATTTCTATCAGTTATTTTGTCTCTGTTACCTAATATATTTTCTTTCTTGATGTTGAAGCCCAGACATTGTTTGTATGCACTGTTGCCAAACAGTGCACATCTTTAGTGTGTTGTCAAGGGAAATAAGAATTATGCTCAGACTTACAGTGTCATTTAATTCCCATTTGTTCCTGGATTCTCAGTTAATACTGTAACACTGGTTTATTATGACAAGGGTGGGAAAATGGACATGATTGCTTTTAGTGAGCTATCTGGTACTTCTGTCATGTATTCAATATAATCCAAGGATCAAATTGTTCAGGAAACTGAGACAGAAAATTCCTAACAAATCTGCATGGGAGTGAGTGTTGGACCACTCAGAGGCTTTATGAATGTAGTTGGAAAGAGACCTCATTTCTATACTCAGAAAGGGTAAATCAAGTGAATCCAGCTATCCTAAGGTTAAGTGCCAGCTTGTGTGACTTACTTCCTGGATTTCAATATAAAATTCAATTGAATCAGGTCCATCTAATTCTCATTTACTTTCATGACTTCATTCCTGATACTAAGTAATGTTTCCTATTTTCATATAATAAAAATCAAAATATCTCATATGTCAACACCCACACCCAACTTTTAGTTCAATTTAAACAGTAGACAAGAAAGTATGATTTTGCCACAACTTGGAAAAGTCCATGAAATTTGTCTTAAACTCACAGTGCAAAGTCTCAAGATTTGTTTGAGTTTGCCTTGGTCTGAGCTGGATTTATTCTGTTTTATCTATTACAACAATTATCTAGTGCTCAGATGTCTATTATCTAGGTGGCTAACTCAAATTTAACTCTGTGAATATATAAGTCAAATAAACATATACAATCCGTAAGTAAAGAGTATCAATCTTTTGTATAATTGGCTAGAGAATACATATTGTGCAATTTTAATGTTATGCTTTAAGATAATCAGACTTTAGTGGGAAATCAGTTAAAAAAAAACAAAAAAAAGGTAAATCGACTCTGGTAGAAAAATGCGTAAAAATAATCCCAAGTAGGCACAGACTGGATTTAGGAAAAAGAAAGCTACAACATTAAAATCATATTCCACTGACAAAGAACTCAGGTTGATGATAAAATCAACTTCCTTAACATTCTCATTTTTTAGAAAGGCTACACCTGTTGATCTCAGAACCGAATGCAGCATTTGACTTGTATGTATAATTAAAAAAAACCACAACAGATAGATTAAAAAAAAACAAAATCCTTGTGTAAAAGTCCAGATTGTATTATTTTTGGGGCTTTTCAGTAATAATTATATAGTTTATATTATTAGCATTAGTAACATTGTAACCAGAATAAAAATGTTAATTATGTTCTATGATTATACTACTGAAACTTTTATTAATAACAAATTTCTACTTTTTCCCTTAACAAGATTTTACTGTAACTGTAAACCATTTGTTGAACATGTAAACTTTATGGATTCACAGAACTGGAGAATCACAGAATGGGAGGATATAGATGTGACCTCTAGAGATTATCTAGTCCAACTCCCCTGCTAAAGCAGGTTAACCTAGTAAACAAGAACAGATTTTCTCCTCAAGTTCAAGTGGAACTTCCTGTGTTCCAACTTGTGCTCATTACCCATTGTCCTGTCAGTGGGTGCTATAAAAAAAAAGATTGGCCTCATCCTCTTGACATTTACCTTTTCAGTATTAATAAGTAATGAAAACATCCCCTCTCAGTCTTCTCCAGGATAAACAGCCCCAGGTTTTGCAACCTTTCTTCTTAAGAGAAATGTGCCAGTCCATTGACCATCTTGGTAGCCCTCAATTGGACTCTATCTACAAGTTCTCTATCACTCTTGAACTCGGGAGCCCAGAACTGGACACAGGACTCCAGATGAGGCCTCACCAGTGCAGAGCAAAGAGGGAGGAGAATGTCCCATCAACCTCCATCAACCTGCTGTTCACACTCAATGCATCTCAGGATGCCATTGGCCTTCTTGGTCACAAGGACATATTGCGGGCTCACGTTTAGTTTGTTATCAACCAGGAATACCAGGTCTCTATCTGCAGAGCTGCTCTCTAGCAGATCAAGCCCCAGCCTGTATTGGTGCATGGGGTTGTCTGCACCTCTGCAGAACTCTACACTTGCACTTGTTGAACCTTATGAGATTCTTCTCTGCACAACTCTCAAGCTAGTTGAGATCTCACTGAATGGCAGCACAGCCTTCTTGGGGAGTCAATCAGTCCTCCTAATGTGGTGTCATCAGTGAACTTGTGAACTTGCTCATCCAGGTTACTGATGAAAATATTTAATATCAACAAACCCCTCCCTCACCAAACATTTTTCACTCCACCTGAAAAACACAATCCAATCAATGATTTTTTTTACTCTCAGGAAAATAAGTGGATCATCCGTAGAATTAAATGTATTTTGGGAGTTATATATTTGAGCTAAAAGTTAATGTCATTCTAATCTTTCTGCTTCTGTAGAAAGCTTGGTAAATAAGATTCTGTTTATATTCATATTTATGAATAAATCTTGAATCAGCTAAAATTGGCTGCATGATGGAAAATCATATTAATGAAAAAATAATTTGCAGTATGGAAAAAAAAGTAATTGCTTATTTAACTAGCTATGCAGCTGCTTAGAAAGAGACTGACATGATAATTGACTGAGAAAATTCATTATTCATGCTAAAATATTCCATCAGTTCTAACAGAAAGGGGAACAACAAGTAGAAACACCTGTAATTTGGATACTCTTGTGTATGGAGCTCTCTAGAAAACCCAGGTAACATAATTAACAGTGTGGCATCTTGATCTCCCAGTCCTCTTGGCATCCAGACCCTACTAAAATGTACTTTAGCTCTTTCTTCATTTGTATACCAGGCAATGTATGGTGATGGCACATACTTAGATCTTGTCATAAAGAACAGTTGAGTTATAGATAATGAGAGTCTTCAAAGAATACAACTTTGTATATATCCTAGAGCACACTTGACCCAAAGCATAAACCATTGTTGAATAATTTTGTAAGCAGCAGATGGCAATAACAGACAGTTTTAAATGTTTTTATGGTTTATTTATATACACATATATATCTTTTAATAAAACATTATTTTTAACCAACAAGCTATTTAATGACCTAAAACAAGGATAAATGTCTGACTAGGTTAACATAATAAAACATTAATTACACTATCAGGAAAAAACAATATGAAGGCTGTTAAAGAAAAATGAGAGATGTCTAATAGGACTCTTCAGAAATACAAGTTCAATGTAATAGCAGAAGCACTATGAATTCATGCAGAGACTGCTAATAGACTTAAAATGACATAAACACTAATCACCAATGGTCAGTTACTTGCCACTAGTAAATGAAACCTTTCAAACTAAATAAAATCAATTTTAGATATGAACTATGTGCCCTTAGTTACCCTTTTTTTTTAAAGTTTATCCCTAAATTGTTTTTATTTAGTTTACAAGTTTGAATTTGCTACTAAAACTTGTAAAATATTTTTTATTAGTGTACATAAATAAATATAAAAATGACCCTAAGCAGAGTCAGCACAAGAACACAGAAGTTTCAGACTCTTCAAGAATAATAAGAAGAAACTCCCACAATTAATACTATATTCCTCCATATAAAAGACTGCAGACACTTACTGTTGTTCTCCTTCTCTTAGAAGAAAATAATTCTTCTGGACCTAGAATAACAAATAAAGGGTGAGCATGCTACCAAAGAGGAAGACACTAGGGAGTGTATGGTTAACAATTTCTACTATTATTACCATTGATATTTTCTCTGTAGTGTCATTTAATTTCTGTTTCTATAATGATTGGACCTGCAAATAATTCTTTGATTGGACTTTTATTATATCAATTAGAGTATAATAGAGTTTTGATTTCACATATAAGTGTTCCTATACCACACCTATGTTGCTTGTGATGATCTGGTCTACCTCCTTGAGTACTGATTATTAAATCTGACTGCAACAGGAAACAAGTCAAGAGAAAAAAATAATTAATAACAACTTTAATTTGCTGTGGAATTAATGATATATTACTTTACTGAAGGCAGTTTAATGGATTTTGTGCAATGCAAGGAAGGCAGTGAAAAAAAGCCAATACACAAAATCATGACATCAAGCAGATGTAATGAATACTTTTTTTAAAATCCTAAAAAATACATAGTTTTGTGTCAAATGCCAAATGCTGGTTTTTTTTTTTAATCTTCTAAGCCAAGCAATTAGCTCACAAAAGTAAATTTCTTGCCTTTTTTTCAATAGATATGTTGTTTTCATAATTCCCTGCTACTTTATAATTCTCTTTCTCTTCCTTTGCATCTCTGAAAATGAACATAGTGACCATGGGAAAAGGAAGAATGTATGACTCCAATAGAAATTTGAAGGAGGAATTAATATCTGGGTGGAGCAATGAGAAATAAAGCAGGACCCCATTTTGCCTCTGAGGAAAGTGGAGCAGCTGAAGTGAAGGGTTGAGGAGCTGAATAGAAGTGAAATTTTTAATGTAGAACTGAATTTACAGCAAAGAAAACCAGCTACCGGAAATAATGAAGAGCTGAAAAGGGAAAGGATTTGCATCTAAATGAGAAAGTCTACATAGATTTGTGATTGAAGTGAAGTTCACTGATGTTAAATCTCTCCTGAAAAGATAAAATGTGAAGTCAAGACCTTATCTGATGCCTTATTGTCAAGGAGAGAGCTGTCTTTAATTAGAAATATCTATGAAGAAAATCAATTAATAAACCAAACAAACTAATAGGTAGGGAATCCATTGCAAGGTGTCAGAACTTTACTGTCTCACTTGTTTCCTAGTTGGTTCATAGTTATGTCTATTTGGCCATTTCCGGTCCACTGCAGAAGCTACTTAGATGACAGCTTTGAGAGATGCTTGAGTGTGCTCTACTCAAGGATAAAGAGATGGAGATATTGTTAGTGCATTGTTGGATCATGTTATTTTTCAATGATTTTAAGAATTTATTATTAATGAACTCTGCTAAAACTATGTAAGCTTAATACTATGAGGTGGTTGCTGCATTTGTTCTTTGTGAAAAAGAGGAGAAAATAATTTTATCTGGGTAAAACGAGTTACTTTTTTCATCAGTAATACATTATTGTTAGTTGGATCTGTAGAAGATATCAGATGATGGAAAAAAAAATGATAGACTTTCACTAATCAAGTTTTGAAGATTCAGATTGTCAGAGGAATAATTTTTTCACAATACCAGTCAAAGTTGTTTATAATCCAGATGTTTTCATTTCTAATGTCACAGACATTTAATTTTATTACGTGATCAAATTCCTGTACTACAAAGAAGAAGTAGATATGGAAATGTATGCTTGTAAATGTGATCATTCTCCTTTTAAGACTGCAGTTATCACTCCAGTCAGCTATTATTCCGGGGGGGTTGAGGAGAGGGTGGAGGGAGAATGGAGGGAGGAAAACTGTAATCCAAAAGCAGAAGGGCCTCAGGTTCCGTACTCTTCCAGTTCATACATGTCTACCATGTGATATAGCTGCACATTAAACTGTCCTCGGGGATCTCTTAATGCATTATAAAATGTGAATGAATTTGCTTGCTGTTACTAAACTAAACCATTTCTGAGAATTATCATTGCTGTGCTTTTCCAAAGTGGTGTTTTGCTGTCTTTTCAACACTTGCTCACCTCTTTTTCCTTCAGGATAAGGAGCATGTTAATGTCTTCCTATTTTTTTCTTTTTTTTTTCCTGATATGAAAAAGGATAATCCTGTTATTTCAGTGTAAACACCAATACTTCCCAAAAGACATTTTCTTTTTAATTATCAGTTAAGTGGGAGAAAGAATATATGTAATTTCTCATTGGTATGTAATAAATTATAATAATAATTCTGGGGTTTTAAAAATTGCTATTATTATAGTTTTATCATAACCACAAGATTCTTGCTAGGATTTTTAATATGCATATTATATTTTTTGCTTTGTTTTCCTTTCCCCATCAAATAGTTTGGACATAGTACATGCTATAAAATATATTTATGCTGCACTACTTTATGTGGATCATTTCAGGAATAATTTTCTCATCCTTTTTATTAATGTAATTTGTGTCATGTCCTATTTTTTTTTTTTTTGAGATTATAGTAAAAGGATTACTGCTTTTTGATTTTAGATGTTCCACTGTAGAATCAGTGGAAGTTTGTAATGTTGCATAATGGTATTTACCCATCAGTGGGAAAATCATTCACGTTATATTTCTTTACTGTTTATATTTTGAATTCTCTCTCCTTATGTGTATTTGAAAGCATGTATCTTTTTCCCTTAAACTAATTTAACATTTATCTTCACTGAGAGACTTTTGAAAGCACAGTACCAAATGTACAGGCCTATCTGATAAAACAGAATTCCACGATTGTAGACAAAAGGCTGGAGGTTAGATAGACAAATCCATATGCTTTCTATGTGCCAAAACTTCGGTTGCTCATTGGTAGCTAGTTATCAAAAGTCCAGTATTGTTACCAGTGAAGTCATGGATCAAACTGTATTAACTCTTTCAGTTTAATTTTCCTGATGATCAAATCTGAAAAAAAAAAAATCTTTTTTTTAATTATAAATGCACAAGCATATTTATATTTCTGGGGAGATGCCATTTGACATCTGTTCTTGTTAAACTCCAGAAGTAAAAGCTCCTGCATAAAATATGTTTAGTTTTGTCTCAGTTGTTACATATTTTTACATATTAGACTAATTTTACAGATATGTTCTCAGATATCTAAAAAATTATATTTTAATTCTTTCACTTTGCAACTCTAACTTTCAAAACAGCTTTGGCATTCTGAATGATCTTTCAGTATTCATGTCAATTTCTTGGAATAGTTGTTTTAATTTTAAAATAATGACCTTAAATGAAAAGAAAGATACTCGTTCTCACTAACTCTTAACAACATTGGTTAATTGTTCTGGTTATATCTGTGCCAAGTCTTTGCAATGTTCTCTGGGGCCTTTTTCAAATCTTCCAGTGGGCATTGTATCATCCTTTTCCACTGATTATTTTTTATTTTTCATTTCCTTTTTATACTTTATTTACTAATGTGATATTCACATTATGATACTCAAAGTAGAAATCTTTGTGCTTCCATGGGTTTGAATC
The DNA here is from genome assembly GCA_013401255.1 of Urocolius indicus. Lineage (NCBI taxonomy): Eukaryota > Metazoa > Chordata > Aves > Coliiformes > Coliidae > Urocolius > Urocolius indicus. The sequence goes on along the minus strand of WBNH01010884.1, from coordinate 45,568 downwards.
TCACCAGTGTCTGTTCAAACTGTTCTCTCATTATCATTTTATTACCTATATGCTTCTTTATTTTCTACAGAAACAGAACTGCTGCTGAATTGTCCCTTTTTTTTTATTCCTTACTTTTTTTCTTTTTTTTTATTGCAGCTATTGAGCTCCTTTAAAAGTCTCTAGTTGCTTAGGACAATATCAAAGAAGATTGTATGTATGCTCAGAAGCTTCCTTCACAGAGAATCAAAACATAGTTACTGACAGCATATCAAAGCAATACTGTAACATGGACTATTGGGGAAAAAATATCCTCTAGAAGATTAAATATATTTATGAAAACAAGGAATAAGATTAGTTTGGGTGGGTTTTTGTTTTTGGCTTTTTTTTTGCTTGTGAGTAAATCTTATTTCTAACAAATCTAATGAAAAACAGGTGTATAAAACTAAAACATTAACAGAAACCATGTCAAGGTCATTCTAACCTAAAACAATCACAGTTGGAACTGACATTTTAAATCAAAAGAAAAAAAAAAGTAACCTAGCATGAGCTATGTCTGAAAATCAGTTTATCTCTTCAACTGAAGTACATATAAAATATATAAATAAAGAAATACCAACAACATCCCAATACCTTTGAAGATTTTCAACTGGCTCCCATTATATAAAATGTCAAAGATTCTTAAAGTAATTTAATCATGCATACATTTTTTTTCAAGAAAAATCTACTCTTTAATCTTCCAGAGATACTATTAGTATCTTTATTATTTTACTGCTTGAGTATCAAATATTTTTAGAAACTTTCTTGCTGTTGTGTTTAACAAAATCAATGTCATATAAAAAAAATGATGAAATTGTCTTTATACTTTCCTTTTTAATTACCTATTCCATTCCCTTTTCCTCTTATGTCAGGAAAAACTAGGTAAGAAAATCAGTAAAAAGAAGAAAACTAAATGTTAAATAAAACAATCCTTAAATTACATGTTATGCATTCTGATGCAATTCAGTGACAAAGAGAGGCAAGCATAGTGAGGAAGAAATCTATGTCTGAGAATATTGTTTTGAACTTACTTAATTTTAAAGTTTCTGGGAAAATCTGAGAGAAGGAAAAATATGTGGCAAGCTTCTACTTAACACTTACACATACTTCAAATGGAAAACAGCAAGGCTTTAATAGTTATGATCTCTTTAACCACCTAGGAACTGTCGCATTTACCCTGATTCTGTGACATTTTACTGTTGGTTTGAGGTAAAATGATAATCTCTGCTAATGTGTTGTACATACCATCTTTTTTACTGAACTCAGGCATGTTTATGGAGAAGAGGGTAAGAAGAGCAGTAAGAACAAAAACCTATGATAAACAGTATTTTTTGAAAATAGTCAATAGTAACATAAAGGCAGAAAATGAACAGATTAGCAAAATTAAAAACAGTAACAGAGACATGGAAGAAAATGAACTGATTGAGATCAGATGGGTATTAAGAGGGAGTGTGGCATGATGCTGTAGAAACAGTTATTTAAAAATTCAATACTGTCCATGCTGATAGATTTCAAAGTTAGCATAAAACTATAAACAGGAAACAACTTTCATAGGAGATGTGTTGAAGTATTATAAGCTTTGCCCTAACTGTACCAGCTACTACTTGTTTTTATTAAAAGATGGAAAGGAATGTTTTTTGTACTGTCACTACAGCTAGCATTAGCTGTGGAAAAGGTCAAAACACAAGAAATAGCTACAGGGTCTCATTTTTTAAAATGGGTAACAAAATAAAATTTGCTCTACTTTTTCTTTATTATTCCAGCAACAGACAATGATCTCTGTCTACTGGCAGGCAGAGATTTATTTTTGAAGCCAAAGGAATGAATGATGCAGAACTTCTTGGTTATGACCTTCTTTCCTGAAAATACTGATTTTTGTAAGATTTCTTTTTTGGTTTTGGTATTTTTTCAATTGTAATTGAATGAATTGATGACTCTGAGCTCAGATATATATATATATATATATAAGGACTGAACAGAGCTAATCCCAAAAGGATGTTATATTAAGACTGAAATTTTATGAACAAAACCTCTTTTATTCTCATAAAATACGATCTTCAAAAGCAAAATATATCCAAGTCTTGTACTGGATCTGTCTACTGTAGGGTTTTTTTTCCTCACTTCATAGATAGCGTCTGATACAAAACATCTTTAGAAAGACAGTACTTTAGCTTCAATGAGCAACTCCTTGATTCAGTACAATGATGTAAATACCTAGCACTACTTTATCATTTCTGATTTTCTTGCTCTATAAGCAAACTTTGAATGATTCAACTGCATCAAAGTGAAATGCAGGTTTTTTCTATTTACCATAGCAAAATAGAAGTGACTTTGAGCTCTTAGTGCTAATAACAGAAAGGAATCTGTGATTATCTGGCTTGATGACTGTTCACATCTGAGTGTTCTACAGCAATATTAGTGGTAATCTGCTTGGTAGATTACTTATCTGAAAAATTATTAAGATGACTAATTTATCCTCTATCATATGAGTTCTGACTTTAAAAGGAAGAATCTGTCTTCGTAATATGATTTACCAATATTTCAAGGTTTTTTGTTTTGTTGGGCTGGGTTTCTTTCTTTTGAAATTAGTCATATTTCAACTGCTGGAAAAATAACTCCTGTACAGTGTCATACTGGTTGCTCAAAAACTGTTTACTTTTTCTGCTGTATTAGGACCTGGAAAAAATATTCTACAAAATGCAGACTCATTACATGCTCATTGGACATTTATTAACTCGATTCAATCTTGTACTCAAAATTATAACTTTACATTCTGGAATAGTTTTCTTCCATCTTATCCTCCCTGTTTATACACCTCTTTCTTTAGGTTAAACAAATTTAAAATTATCTGCTACATAGTAATGTTCCCTTTTTGTGTGTAGTAAGGACTATAACTAACATATTACATCTAGAAATGTCAGTGAAGACTTTGTAGTCATGGCAAATAACTGCAAAAACATATTCATCCCAAATACTTCTCTTCCCTCACAGTGAAAAGCCACAAGCCATGTGTCATAACCAGCTGACTTGGGACTCCACTGTTGCCAAGAATACATCTAGTGTGATTTTACTAGATTATCCTTGGACATACAACTGACTGGTTTGGATCCATAACAAATCTTATGAGGTGCAACCATCAGTGTATTCCAGTGCATAGGAACTCTGAGAGCAGCTGGCCTGCACACTTATTCAGGATCAGGTAGGTACTTTGGAACCCTACCTGAAATAACATATTCTTTGGTTGGCTTGGAATTGCTGATCACAGAATCACAGACTTGCTAGACTGGTGGCAACTTGAGAAAAGTTAGGTAAACTAGGGAACAAACAGCTAGATGGCAAGTGTATCAACACATCTCCATTTCCTCTAAATGTTACTAGCTCATTGAAACTTCAGAGCCAGGCACAACTTTCTCTCCATTACTTTGTAGGTTATATTTGTAACTCATGAGAGGGAAAGTAAAGCATTGTGGTTTCTTCAGAATATGCCTGGTCTGGAGAACACTCAGGACATTTAACTCCTGGGTTATTTTGCTAATCTGTTATGAATCATCTCAACTGGCTATTTTATTATGTGATTTATAGTATCAGTTTGATATTTTATTAGGTAGATTATTTGACTGTTTGCTTCCCACTGCACATGTTGCAAATTTAAACAAGCATGCTTTTGTTGACCTTAAAGTTAGACAAAAATAATCAGTTTAATCAAGCTGATGTCATATGTTAAATTTTTTCATTGGCCCTTTAGAAACAATATAATCATCTGTCTATGGGGGATTGCATCTAGGGGGAGATTCAAGCAGCTTATTACAAGGACCCATCATCGCAGCCCTTCCCCTGCTACCAGTAAGTCCTGTCACACAAACCCAATAGACTGTCTTTCCATCTACCTTAACTATTCTCAGTTATGTTAATGTAATATGTAGTAAGGCATAATAAATGCAACTTACAATTGGTATTCTGTGTCTTATCAGATATTTCTTCTCTACATAAATGGCATTATCTGCAAAGTTATCTAAAAGCATTATTTTGTATCTGCTTTGACCAACAACTATTAACTGTTTTCTTTCTCTCATAATAGATTCTGTTGAGCATCATTAGGGTTTTATTCCATCATTTAACATCAAAGACTGAAGCACACATACATTCATGTACTTCAATTGTTTTTAATGGTCCATTGTTAGCATTTAACATATTGCCGCTTTGTTGCTTTGGTTTTTTTCTTCTTTTTTTGCGAGTCCTTGTACATCTGTAATAAGACTTCATTCAGCCCTACTATTACCCCTAGCATATACAAAATCTTATGTTCAGGGCTGCATCACATAAAGCATTTCCTATTGTAATCCTTTGTCAATGAGACTCTTTTATCAATCCTAGTAAGACTTCAGGCTATAAAGAAATACTGCTATTTGAAATTAGGCTAATGCAAGATTAAATCAGAGAAAGATTAAATCTCAGTAACATGGGTTTATCTGATATCTATGAAAATATATTTATTTTTATATCAATAGAAACCCTTTTCTACAAAAAATGTGAAGTTCTGTGTAACTCCTATCTTTGAAAACTATAAACTGAAGAAAGAAAGAAAGAAAGAAAGAAAGAAAGAAAGAAAGAAAGAAAGAAAGAAAGAAAGAAAGAAAGAAAGAAAGAAAAGAAGGAAGGAATCTGGTTTAGTACAGCAAATACACAAATATGTGTTGTCATCATAACAAAAAAAAGCCCCAAATGTTGTTCAACAGTATTTAGTGCTAAAATTTATGACTTTTGTCTATTGTCAATTTCATTAATTGTCCTTAACTTCACTTTTTAAAAATTAGAGACAGTTTCATTCATGTTCATACAGAAATAATCTGTCACATTTATGGTGTGGAGTTCCATTTGAAATAGACTTTAAAGCAATTTCTTTTTTCTTTGTCCTAACTTTGAAAAAAACCCCAAACAACAAAATAATAAGTCCCTAACTTCATTAATTTAAAGTATTTGGTAAAAAATAACTCAGGAAAAATACATTCTGTGTGATATGATTTTTCACTTTTAGAAGCAATTCAATTTGAAGTTCAAAGTTCTGTTCCTAAGTAACCATGTGGAAGATAAACCTACTTAAAAAACAAGGAAAGAGTTTATCCTTGCCTTTTCCCTACGTTTTTTAATCAATAGTATCATTATCATTATAATCACTCTTGATGTGATGACAAAGGATATAAGAAATTATATAGCAGGTTGATTTTCAATTAAAAGAAATATTATCACAAAGTTCTTTCCTTAATTTTCATAAGTAGCATTTATCCTATAACAGACAGATTCCATTGCTACAATGGCAGTATTATACATGTCTTCCACGCATCATCCTTCATCATCTGACAGAACTGCCTTCAGAGCAGAAGCAAGTTAAGATGAAATACAATTTGTTTCACAAAACCAAGAGGTTGAAAGCAAATAACAAAATAATTAATTATCCTCATGAGCAGGAACATCTCAGACTCAGTAGGTTAATTGGAAATATTGTGTTCTTTATCATGTACTCTCCCCTCCTCAAGGTAGTATTTCTCCATTTTAAAATAATAAAATTTGCCTTCTTTATGAAAGGCTATGAAAACACACAATCAGGGAAAAAATTTATTGTTTTAGAAGCCTGATGTGCTCATTCATTTTAATTGTATTTGGTTCAAGAGAAAAAAAACACAGTAGTAAGATAATGTAAATAAAAAACCTTTTTTAGAGTCCAGAAATACTGTAAACAGAAATCTGTTTGGCAATATGGTCCATAGCTACATCTTTACCTAAAAATAAATTATGCTAGCTTTTCTATGTTTTTGAATTTTATTAAGATACTACGTGACTCATAAAATCTTTACAAACTGAAGCAAAAGCATGGTTTTGTTGTGCGGTTGTTTTGGGATGGGGGTTTCTTTGGTAATATTCCAATCTAGTGGAATACAGATTTATCACTTGTCTAAATTCTGCTTTCAGTTTTTAGATTATTTAACTATTATTGTGATGTTTAGCAATATCTGTACAAAGTCAACTACCAACTTGATGATTTGTCAGAATTCATGGAGTATATATGTATTGTTACAGACTTGATGGACCTTGGATTTATTAACACTTGTGTTAAAGAACACTAACATCTTCAGATTTTAATTTGATTACAAATTCATCTGGAATTCCCTGTAAATTTATCAGTATGCAAGTCAATCTGTCTTGTCAAAAACAGTCACATCTTTTTTTAACTTCGACATGCAGTTTGTATCCTCCTAGATAAATATAGCTACTGTGAAGATATAAATGAAGCTGGATAAGCTTAACTAGAAGTTAAAGTGAGTACTTAGAACAAAAATTTTACTTTCTGGCAGCTAGTTCTAAGTCTTCTATTATACAGACCACAACCACAAGCTGCTTAATCAACTATGCTTAGTGAGGATAATAAAAACTCAAAGACCTCACTTTGGTGAATAAGATGCAGATAAGAAGTGGAGATGTTATTTTGTCCAACTTAATGAAGCAGATTTTCCTTCAAAAGATCAAGATTTTGATCTTGACTTATCTTAAGCCAACATCTCTCTATCTATAGGCTTGGCTGAGTGTAGAAATTAGAATTTGGAAATAGAATCAATAGCTGAATGTCATTGTTGTTCTGTTTTCATTCAAACCTGTCATGGTTTATTCTTAGTCATCAGAGTATAATGAATGCAAGTGATGATAACACAAGACACTGCAGATGAGAGTAGGAGAGGAGTGATTAGTCTTTCACCACGTCAGTTCTGCTAGAAAAATGTTAAATTAGAAAAGGACTATTTTTTTCCTCTGCAACTTTGAAATAGATTTATCTTTGAAATTTACCTTCAGGGGAAAAAAAAAAGTTTCTTGTATAATCTTTACATAAGATTCTTTCTGATATTTTGGAGTTTGTGTTTGTGTTTTTCTGGATAATTCCCACAAAATTGCAGACACCTCTACTATAAAGTCTCTCTTTTTCACCAGTTATTTATTCCAAACATAAAGACCATATTAATTAAAACATAATAATGATAGATAAATTAAGTTCCCTGACCTGGAGAGTTAGAATTATGAGAAGTTATTTTTGAGACAGAATGAGATATTTCTGGTTTCTGACTGAAAGACAAATAGTATAATGTGCCCCTGCAGCAAAGAAGGCAAATTGTATCTTAGTCTGCAGTAGGCCAAGTATTGCCAGAAGGTCAAGGAGACAGGCTTTTTTTTATTGTTGCCCAGTAACAGGATCAGAGGCAATGGGCACAAATTGAAACACAGGAAGTTCCATCTGAACATAAGCAAACACTTTTTTACTGCGAGGGTGACCAAGTACTCTCAAAAATTTCCCAGAAAATTTATGAATTCTCCCACCATGAACATATTCAAAAGCCATCTGAACATGTTCTTGAACAACTAGATCTAGGTGGTCCTTCTTTAGTAGACTGGCTGGACCAAATGATTCCCACAAATCGCCATCTAAACGATTTTTAGATTCTGTGATTCTTTGATTCCAAAAACAATGGGTTTGGTCATGTCACAAAATGAATATGATATAAATCCAAGCAATTAAATTTAAATAATAATAATGGTATAACATGTTTACAATATAGATTATAATATAATATAATTTAAAGACAGAGTTCCATCTAAGGTTTTATTTTTAATGATCATCTAATGATAACTCAGAGACAATTGAAATACTTCCAACAATAGCATATTGTGGATATAACTCTGTTTCATATCAGCATTGAGGAAGCAGATCTTGTCATACTTAAGCATTTTAAAGGAATTTAGCTTTACTCCTGCAAAAGGCTGAACACATCAACCACAACCTTGGAACAGTTCTGAGTTCTGCCTTCTCAAATTGACAGCTCTGATTTGAGGAGGCTATAGTGGGTTTCCAGGGGTATTCATGAAATCCAAAACAAGTAATCTAATATTTGATTTTGAAGAATATATACAGAAAAAAAAGTTATTGCAAAAGAAACTAGCTTTATTTTTTTATCTTGATTATTTATATGCATTATTTATATTTATATATTATATTTATATTTATATATTATTTATAATTAATATTATTATTGTTATATTTATTTCAGAATCATATTTATTATATTTATCATATTTATTCTTATATTGTTATTACTATTATCACTATTTATTTATTTTTTTATTTATTTAGTCCTTTCATTGAAAGGAATGCTACCCCTAAACAACCTGATACTTTCAAAGTAGATACGTTAACTGCACAAAAGATTTGTTAACTTTACTTTTTATAACACAGTAATTAGTTCTTCCTTATATGGATAGGTCTCACCGTATCTATTGCCGGTGATTGGCCTCTGTTGACTCCATAGTCCTTCATTTATTAAAGGTTCAAATTGTGTGAATTATTCCAGGAACATTATATCTTTTTCATATAATTCTAAGATTGATTTATCTATTCTTTTAGCTTTAGGAGGTGGTAAAAGCATTTAATCATTCTGCTTCTTAAAGCATTAGATTTACACTTAGGTCTATTTTCTATATCTCTTGGGCTTTGTAGGTGGTGTTCTTAGTTGAAAGCAATGATTTACATGACAGAGAATACAACTATACTGTCATACTTCCTTCTCTAGATAAAAAACATCACCAGCAGGCACTCTTGATAGACTGAATTTGGACATCACCTTTACATCAGTATTAAAAAAAAAATTTAAAAAAAGGTCAACATTGAAAACAATTTTCAATGAACCCAAGAGCCTTTGGTTGTTACATTTATAGTTGACTGAAAGACTTACACATTGGCTTTTAATTCAACTTTTAAAGTATGTCCACAGCATTGAGAGATTTTTGGAGTTGGTGCAGGGCAGCGGTACAGAAACTGCTACTGTCAGAAGATATTCTGCAACATTAAGAAGTTCAATGAATAAAAGGGACTTATCTGATGAGTTGAAGAAAGTAGTAAGAGCTTCAGATTTCTAACAGGGCTTTAGAACTGCACAGCTAAGAGCAGATAACTTTGCTCTAAATACGAACTTCAAAAGATATCTTTTGTCCATTAGTGCCAAAAGAAAATCTGAAAATACCACTTTCAGCAATTTTTGTGCATTAAACAATTTAAAATAATACAGGAAAGAGAGTGGGTTGTGACACACTAGGGTTACTCTATATAGATGTGCATTTCTAAAGTATACTTCATTCAATCTCTCTTTTGTAGATTACATTAGCTGCCCAGTTTGAGTTAAGTAATATTATAGACTTACAAAAATTAGGTTAAAAGACTCTTTGTATGGGTTAGGAAGTCACTCACAAAAGTTTAAAAAGCTACAGTTAAGGTTCTCTCTGTGACCTTAATTTTTGCCTTCCTTGTACATATGGTCTTTAATTAGTTGTTCTCTTATGATTTTTTCCACAGGCTATCATCATCATTGAGTATATAGAACACTCTGTGTTTACCTGGCAAGAAATGACTTGGTAATTTCCCTTCTTTCTCCTAATACACATATACCTTATTTATGACATGATGTTCAAGCAGATTGAAGACACATGCACAATTCTTCCTGGAATTTTTCTCTGCATCCCTTTACTAAATTATACATTACATTAAACACTAATCCATGTATGTTAATTACTTCCTTGTAAGATAATTATGCATCTTTCTCTCCACTGTACATATGAGGAATGAAGACACAAAGATACTATCTTCTGTTTCAAAATTTGGGACATGACTTGGTTTTTCATATAAAAAAACTCTCCAACATACTAAACTACAATTTAACTATTTAGAATACAGTAAAAAAGTAATGTTATACCAATTCTGATTTTATGGTATAATTTGGCAATTTGGTTTGTAATGTACGACTAGCCTCCAGAATGTGAGATACATTTAATCTCATCTATATATAAAGGCAGAGTTCTGACATTCAGTTTGGACCCAATTTTAAATGTCCGAGTCAAGATACACATAAGAGTTAAAGGCCTAAGTCACTATTGTCATCAGTAGAGCTCTAGAGGCTATGTTTCTCAAGTTTGAAATCTCTTACACTATATGAGACAGCTCATGCCACAGATCCATGGAAGACCTATGCCTGTCTGCATTGATGTCTGGAATCCAGGTTGGATTTACAAGAGAATCTTAATGTCATTAGGCACTTAGGAGGTGAACTACACTTCCATTAAATGTATTTAAGAGAAATTAGAGAGATGTTAGTTCATCCTGTAATTTTCTTCAGCAGGATATAGCTGACTGAAAAGGTAGTGGCCAATACTGGATAAATGTGGTGAGATATCCTATTTGGTGTTCAATTGCTGTTCCAGAACACGTCCCCTGTACATCCTTTGCCATGTCTGCCAGCCACATGTAAGAATGCCAAATACTCTTGAGATTCTCAAATTGTTCAGATACTTACCTATATATAGATAGCAAAGTTGAGACCCCTGAGAATGACTGAGTTTGTCTTTAAATAGACAGCAAACTTATGCCATTTGAATTTACACCTGAAGTGTTTTTCATAAGCATTTAAAGATGGAGGACATATTCTCTACAACATACCTTAGAAGAATGTGCTACTTTCAAGTAACAGCATTTTTGCTTTTTTTTAATCTTTTTTTTTTCCTCCTAAGGTGACCAATATTGCTTTATTTAGTCCGTATTTCTGTCTCGATCAAATACCTTCCTGACTCCAGCTCCTTATTTCTCTTCTATTCTACACTCACCAGTGAACACTTCTAGATTCTTATCCTTTTGTATATTCTGGTAAAGTCTACTTGACACCACAGTAACCTAATCATAGCAAATATTTTGACTTCTTTGACCATTTCATTCTTGTTTCATTCAGAATTTCTTTCTTTTTTTGTTTTCTTGTTCTCCACTATGAGAAACTATAGAAAAGTTAATGAAATAATAGGAAAGTGCTAATTTTTAAAAGCTGCAGTATGTGAACCCATCTGTGTCAGAAAGACAGAAATCACAGAATCACAGAATCTTAAGGGTTATAAGAGATCTTGAAAGATCATCTAGTCCAACGACCCTGTCACAGCAGGAATAGAGAAATCCTTTTCTTACTCTCATTCCTAGATGAGTGTTGGCTACTACTTTCCAAGGACAATTCTTACGTCTGAATCTGAATTTCTCAGGTAGAATGGCTAAAATTTGGTAATTTTAAACATCTTATGTTATTCTCAAAGTGTTATTTGACAAATGCTGTCAGTCTTGCCAGTGATGTATTTTCACATTAGATGCCAGAATTTCCATAGGAAATAGAGCAGAGAGCAATTTGAAGGGTATCTTGACCTATGTATTTCAAAATGATAGCACGCCTGCATGCATAATTCAGTTGTTTTCACATATTTTTAATATATTAATTGCTTAGATAAAAATGGTTGTTTTTTGCTGTTATTCTTCTGAATACATAGTAGCCTAATTACAGACCTATTTACACTTCTGTTTTTGATCTTTTATCTGTGTCTATCTACCTGCATACAACAGAGCAAGAAACTGATGACTGTGCATCCACGGTTTTAAGACAATTGCCTTATAAGCAAATTTGTCTTGGATAGAATGCTTGGAAGCTGTTCAAAACAGATCCAAGGAGTAAGCTACCACCTCAGCAATGTGATCTGTCAGGAGCTCAACTTTTGATCTTATTCTCTGGCTTTCATTTGTCTATCACTATATACGCATCTTCCAGATTCACTTCCCCATGTTATTTCTTATGTTGAAAAGGTATTCTGCCACCCATTCATGGCTACATTACGTTCAAAGATGCCTGTAGAGAAGAAAAAGAAATAAGACTTTGAGTTTCTATATGCCTGGATTTCCAGCTTAATTTAGTCACTAAAGCATGGAATCTTACAGTATGTGAGACAGTAAAATGTTTGTGCATGACTTCATTCAAGGTGTTGGTTCAGAAACACAGGGATTACCCACAGGTCTGCTGACAAATATGCAATTCCCTTGTACATGTCTTGCATGTCAGTAAATACTTGCATTAGGTAACAGAACTGAGACTACGATTCCAGAAAGTTTGGCTTCCTATCATGGATTCATGAATGCTTCTAAGTGCCTGAATACTGATGTCTTTCTGTGATAAAATAACTAAATGACTATCATGGTTAGTTGAGACCTAGTCAGTATTATCAGTGAAGTCTACTGCACTGATAAACTTACATACTTAATGCATTTGTTAATAATGAAAACCCCACAGCTTCTAAGGCACTTTGGATTATACACATTTATTGAAAGTCAGTAAGCAAAAATACACACAACAAAAAGACTGGAAGCACTGGTCTGACTTTTCCAATGGAATAATGCAAGCATGTTGTTCATGCAACTGGTGAGTGGACAAGGAAGATACAAGGACAACATGTGTCCTAGTGTTGTGTCATGCTGCACTATATAAACTGCATTTGTTATTATGGGAAATGGAGTTTAAAGTCTATGAATCCTTGAAAAGGATATGAATTTATTATTTTTCATTTAACTCTCACACAACTAATCCTTGAAAGGTGGTGCACTGAGGGCAAAGCAGCTCCCTTCAGACATGCTTTTCCAAGTTCCATGACCTCTTCTGCTGGACATGTTTACTTCAATGGGAAATGAAAATAACAAACTCCATATCCTCATTGTGGCCATTGAATATTGAGGCCTGCTCTGCAGTCATGCACATCCAACGGATTTATCAATGATGTTATCATAACTCTCGTGCTTCCTTCTCTCTCAGAGGAGAAATTACTGCTGCTTACTTTTTAGCATTAACTTAACAAGTTATTATAGATGTTCCAGCTTTTGTGTTGTTGTTGAAACATAAGGACTGAGATTTTTTAGTTACTCTCTGGTAATACATAACGCATTGTTATTCATCAAAAACATTGTTTAAAAAATTCAGACCTGAAGCTTTTTTATCAAAACTTTTATTTCTTCATATCATTCTTCACCAAATTAATAGGATTAAAATAACTTCATTATACACACAATAAGAACACATTTTAATTCCGTATTTAAGTATTTAAGAGGAACGTAACCTAAGGGTTGTTAATTATAACTAATTCATAAAATTTTACATATTTATGTGATTGAACCTTTTTTATGGGGAGAAAAAACTGTATGTATGTGCAAATGCCATGCCCAATTAAAGGTCATTTTAATTACAGTGTTTTGTAAGAAAATTAAGACAATATAACCATCACCTAGTGAGTTGTAAACAATTGATATTATGTGGGTGGATGTTTTTTAGTCATAACAAAGAAAGAAAAGGGGGATATTCCATCATATTCTTTATGGGCCAAATGCTGATTTACAAAATTATTATGTGCAACTGGCTGTGTAATGATAAAAACTAAACCAATCAATCTGCCTATCAGCCAAATGTACAAGAAAGGGAGAATAATCAAAATTAGATTTCCAACTCTATTCAGAATATTTACATGTTAAAGAACCCTTACTGTGACCCAACTTAGTAAGACCTTTTTGCACTGAAAGATTAATCAAACCCAACGCAGTTAATTTAGGATTCACATTCTAGTTCACTACTTCTTTTTTACATAGATAATGTAATATAGAATTCAACAAAAATAATCAACATATTGATGACCACTAAAATTTGCTCAACTGCAAACTGAGCATAATATAAACTTCTAATATTTTGTGTATAGTGAAAGTTGTTGGTGCATTGCATAACTTCCTGTTACAGGATCAAAGTACTGATCTGAAGAGAGCATTGTCATACTTTTCCCTCATCTTGAAAAAAAGCAAACATTCAGAAGTAAAATTCTTGGTATTAGCATAGATTAATCCACACATGCCCATAAGGTGATGAAACACATTTGTGAATAGGCACACGTCATGGAATTTAAGCTTTCCGGATTTTATTTGAGAAGAGTTACAGAGTACTACATAGCTTCAGTTTCTAGGAGATGCAGATCAATTTCTTGAACAGATTTCTCAATGAACAGTAACATGTTTTATTGTTTTTTGACTATAGTCTGTGCCTCCTTTTTTTTTTGCCATTAAACTCCTTCTTTATACTCCTTTCAGTCAGTACTTTATCTTCTTCTTTCCTTTATGACCACTATCCCTGCAAACAGTCAATATTTAACAGCTAAATGAAACCTTGATGTACATGTTCATCTACTTGCCTACAGTGAATTAGATCTTCCATGGTAAATTCAGAATTTGTACTACTTGTGCACATTAGAAATGCTTACACTGCAAATCTCTTTTTGCTCTGTCACTTTTTAGACAATTTCCAGCTATTAAAATCTATATTTTCAAATTTTACTGTTTTGTATTGCGGAACTATACTTTTTGCACCTTGTTTAACTCTGTCTATTCCAGATCTCCTGTCTTACTAGAACTATTTTTTTTCTTGTCAGAGCATTCTTCTTCATGTTACTCAGTATTTGTTTTGTATTAAAAATTATTTTACCTTAAAGATATGGTGCATTCTTTCAGAAACAACTATATAACCGTTTTCATATTTGCGTTTAAAAATTTTTTTATTAAATTCAAATATTATGTTCAAACACAGCATTTCACTACATAGCACAAATGGATTATCAATAGAGTGGGATTTTTTCGTTCTTATGTTAAAATCATTATAAAGTTTAAAATTTGAATAGTCAAGATTTCAGGAATTGCAGTAACATGGATCCTTTAAAAATGTTTTCAAGTAGAAGTTTGATCACTTGGCTTGCAAATATTTTAGCTGCAAAATTTTCAATCAGTTTATTTGGAGCACTTTTTATATAATTCCCACCAAAATTAGTATTTTGTTTGTCAAATATAAAATCTTCATGAAGAAATAAACAATGGTAGACTTAGTTTGCCTAAAATGTTTGCATAGGGAGTTCTAAAATAGTTTGTTCAAATAAGAGATATAGAATTAAGATTAAAAACTAAACTATGAAGAGGAAAAAAAATTGTCTCAAGTAAAATATGATGGATGAAAATGCAGAAGTTCAACAATGTAACAGCAATTATCATGTTCTGATGAAAAAAATATTACTATCAGAATAATATTCCATTTCCTTACTATATATCATCTTTAACCTTATTCAGTTAAGAAACATGATAGTATGCTCAGTAACATATGTGGAAAAAAAAGTTAAAATTATGGAGATGCAATGATGATTCATAAGAAGCCAATGACTTACACAGAAACTAATAAAAAAACAAAACAATTTAAAAACAAACAGTTGACTTGGTGATGCACTGGATGTATATACATATGTGGCAAACTAGCATGAAGGTGGACAAAACCATACATATAAAATTCATTTTTTTCTGATGACTCTGAAATAAAAATATAGATAAACCTGTGTCAGACACAGATCACCAATATTTTTGTGGTTATTTTCATTGTTATTGCATATCTTTTACGTTTCATTTCTCCCAATAATTCGTGCTTCAAAGGAAAGACACCAAATAAACCAATACCAGATTTTTTTGTAGTATATAAATTTATCCATTTTCCAACAATGTGTGGGCCAGTGATTGTAATGTCTTTAGAAAGACAAGATACTTATATTGCTACCTGGTTGTATTAAGTTTAACATGTTAAAGACTCTAATAGTTTTCAGTTGAAACTCATGCAGCCCTAGTGAATCAAGCACAATCTGGCAGGCCTGACTAGTCTTCAGTGGATACAGAGATCACTCAGTAACTCTGAACTGCAGCTGAGACAAAGTGTAATATAGAATCTATTCTATAAGTTAGCAAGCTTTTTGGTGTGCATGCAAATCTGTGTTCCACATGGAAGTGTCAACTGAATTTATGAGATGTAAGAATGACAGAGAGTAAGGCTTGAATTGCTATATTATTAATAACTGATATATTACACAATTACTTCACTGATTTGATCAAAGTTTGCAGAATGGGTGAAGCTTATAGAAAGGACACATCTAGATATAACCCATGCACCAAACTTTCCAGTAACATTCAGCAGTCATCTTTCACCACATCTGTTGTGGTATTAGGAATTATTAACTGCTTCGGAACAAAAATAAAAAAGAAAACAAAAACTTCAAATTTTACTTTACTAGAGGAGAAAATAGGAAAAAAACCAATATAAGCAGAAAATGAGACAACGGGAAAGAAACAGAAAACAACTAGAAAATGTTTCTTTCATCATTACTTAATACTTGTTTACTTTAGTAACTCAAATTACTTATAACCTGAACCATATAACTCAGATGTATATACACTTATTATTTTAGATTGATATTGTGCAACAGAAACAGACTGTGTATTAATTTCCACAAAAGCTATGCTAGCATTGTAATTTACAATTTATGGATATTGTGAGGCACAGCATCACAGCACTATTTGTTGTACATTCACTGGGAATAGAACAAATACTCTATTTAAGGGAATTTGACTCTTCCCTCATACTCAGGACTTCTTGTCTGAGAAATAAGGAATCTTCAGATCCTCATTACTTTTTTACAAATACTTTTTTACTGTGAGAGTGACTGAACCCTGACACAGGTTCCCCAGAGAGGTTTTGAAGTCTCCATCCTTAGAGCTATTCAAAAGACATCTAGATATGTTCCTAAACGACTCACCCTAGGTGACTTAGCTTATGCAAGAGGTTTGGGCCAGGTGATGTCTTGAGGTGCCTTCCAACCTCAAGTATTCTGTGATTCTGTGAAAGGCACAGCCTGCTAATATCTCACAATTAAGCCTCTAGTTTCACCTTGGTTAATCTAATTGTCTACTTGGTTGATAAGCACCTGAGAAAAGTCAGCCTGAAATGCTACAAGATGAACAGAGTTCATCAAGTTGTTAGGACTGTTTGAGCTGTTCACATTTTTAAAGTAGATGATGGAATTAGACATATCAGCCTCATATTTATGAATTGCTCTGTTTACAATGATCACAAGTATCTCTTTTCAAGTCAGTAGTAAAATCCAATAATGATCCTAATTGGTTATCTGGATTGAGTACAGAAAACCATGTCCTTAACTGTGAAAATGGTAACTTATTTGTGTCTTTAAGGTGAAAGTATGTAATTCTTCTGTTATTGAAGGTATTACTGGAACTCTTGGAGCTTTAGGAAACATTATCGTCATGAGTTTTAGGGAAAGTTCTATTTTTCATAGTGTCCTGAGTTTGGCCAGGATACAATTAACTCTCCCCAGCTGCTACTGGGGGGCGTGGCCAGGCTACTCAATCCCATGTGACATCACGCTCGGGATATAAGGGCAGCAGCTGGGCCGGGGCGGTGCTGTGGTCAGTGTGGGATTTGCAGTTCTGCTATTGGGCTGAGCATGGTGAGCAGTTACATTGGGCATTGCTCCTTTTTTCTTTGGTCATCACTGTAACTGCCTGCTCATCGTGGGGTTCTATTAAACTGTCCTTACCTCAACCCAGAAAGTTCTACAACTCTCTCTTGATTCTCTTCCTCATCCTGCTGAGCTGCAGAGGAGTAACTGGGTGGTTTGGTTATTGTTCAGTTAGGGCTAAACCACCACACATAGAAAAGTACAATTTTGAAGATGATAGCTCTGTAAAAACTAGATTTATATTGCACTGGCATGGGATTTGCAGTCACAGCACTTCTGCTCTGGTGTGAAAAATATGTTTTTTTCTGAGTGGTCTTGAGGAAGTTCTAACTACTACCAAAACTCTGATCACAGCTGATTACTGAACATCAAATGCATGTGACAATAGTTATACCTGAAGGACTATGCTCTCTAAACCTGGGTGCTATATAGCAGGAACTTCAGAAAAGACTGGCTAAAAACATGGCATAATGATTGTAATATCTACTGCACAAACCTCTATATGGTGTTTCAATTCCTTTGCAATTTTCCAGTATATGGTTGAATCATCTTATATATTCTCCAAGTACTAGTGACAAGTAATAAACTTAATATTGTAGTTCATGAGTACTACACTTTTGATAGAAGAACAAATTTAAAACTTTATTACATTTTATTGCTCTAATTTCATTTTTATGTTGTTCTATTTTTAGACACTTATTTAATGCATGCATTCTTAAGTGAAGGAAGTATTGCCAACTTCAGTCGAGAAGTTAAGTGAAAAATACAGTCTTATCCTAAAGTGTAGAAGGTTATTCTTATTGTCTCATAAATTTTTCTTCTGCTGGTACTGATGCCTTCCCTAAAATGTTACTTTAGGGGAAATATCATTATGGGCATGTATGGTGTATACATTCACATTTCCAGAAGAAAAGCACATGTTAAGAGTATTTATTTCTATTTCCTGAAGAAGTGTAATAGGTTACAGCATCTTGTATCCACACAATCAGAAATGGTGGTGTAGACTGAGCATTTAGTATATCTCAGATTGCAATTGCAGGTGAAATATTGCAGCAAACTGTGGAAGTTTCTAGTGAGGTGACTAAAAGATTTATTCTTTATGCAGCACTAATCAGTATACTTTAAAAAAAAAAAAAAAGCAGTCACTATCAGTAAAGCTTTTAGAGAGATAAGTTTTCTAGTAGCATAAAGTCCAGGAGAATGGCTCACAATAAAGGGAAAAACTTCTAATATTGTGTTCAGATTATGGGCTCCTCACTATGAAAATATTGAGATACTAGAGGACCAAATAAGGACAATGAATATGATGAAAGATATAGAGCACTAGTCTTATGAGAAGCATTTGAGGGAAGTGCGGTTGATTAGCCTGGAGAAAAGGAGACTGAGGGAGACTTTATTACTCTCTATCTGTAAGGAGGTTGTTAGTGAGGTGAGGGTCAGTCTCTTCTCCCAAGTAACAAACAATAGAATAAGTGGAAAGGACCTCAACTTACACCAGAGGAAGTTTCAATATGATATTAAGAAAAATTTCTTCACTGAAAAGGTTGTCAAACATTGTAAGAGGCTGCCCAGGGAGGTAGTGGAGTCACCAACTCTGGTGATATTTAAAAGATGTATAGATGAGGTGCTGAGGGACATTGTTTAGTGGTGGGCTTGGCAGTGTTCAGTTTGTGGTTGGACTTAATGATCTTAAAGGTCTTTTCCAACCTACATAATTCTATTATTCTAAATTGCTATAACAAAAGGAACTATGATTTCTTTTGTGTTGTCTGAATGATGTCCCAAGCACATTATTAGTGTCAAGACACAATAGCCAGTGGCTCCCTGGTGCTGGATCACTATAGGTGTTGGGGCCTCCTCTAGGTCTGTCAGAGCAGGAAAGCCAAGGAACACAAGGGCAGCCCCAGGTTTGGGCACAAAGTACCTCCTGTGCAAGGTTGGACTAGGATGTTGACCTGCAGATGGGTCTGGCTTAACAGGCCCTGTGGCTGGGAGAGAAGGACTGTTGTGAGGAGTAGACCATCTCAGGGATGGAGGCTGATGGCCCTGGAGGTCTGAAGAAAAGACCTAGTGGGCAAGATGGTTGGAGACCCAAGGGGTTGGGTAAGGAAAGGCAGGCCTGTCGGTGCCTTCAGGTCCCTCACAATACTTTGGTAAAACAAACTTGTAACATCTTAAAGTAAAGATGGCTTCAAGTTTATTTTTAATTTATTATAATCTCTGGTCAAGCTTTCCTTGAGGAAACAAAACAATTGACCTTCCTGGATTTAAAAAAAAAAAAAAAGAGCTTTTTAAAAGCTAATTTTAAGAAAAATTTTTTCCAAGATACAAAAGTTAAAATAATAATCTAATCTAACTTAATATCCTGTTAGGATTTTGTGTTTTGTTAAGAATAGTTTTAAAGCAAGTGCATTAATCAGCTGCACATAAACAGCATTTATAATGCTTAGTTTCAGATTTGAAGAGACAGTGTTGTCAGGAGGTAGAGAACGTTTCCACTGATGACAAATTCAATGCAGGCTGTGTAATGGCCTGATATACATATGAATTATCTCATATTTAGGATGACAAATATCACCTTTTTTGTTTGTTGCTTTTCCTCTTTTTCCATACACTTTGTTGTGTAAAAGGTACAGATCAGCAGGAGAGTAAAAGGCCACCTAATAGCTTACTGCTGACTGTGATCAAACTGCACCAATGCACAGTCCTTTGGAATGAAAGGGAGACAGAGTGGGAGGATTGTCATGTTTGTATACAAGTACAAACACAAAAAAACAGGAAGGAAGCATACAATCAAGATGTAGAGGTTATACAGAGTTTCCAGAGGTCTCCGGTACATGCTTGGAAATATTCACAACTTGGCAACCCACTAAACATTGCAGGAGTAGAGGACTTGTCTCTGAGGTGAAACAGTGGAATATGAAGACTTCTAATGCTACTTTTATTTTTATTTGATCTTTTCCAGCTGGACTGAGTTTCTTTTCTACAGAAGTCATTGTGTGATAGTTTATCTTCCAATAAAATATGTCAGCAGTTCAGAGACGTTTCAGTATTTTTAGTATCATCACTTTAGAGAAAAAGTATTGATAGCCACAGCTGAACTTGAGAGTTGGGATCCCTGAATATTCAGCTATATATCCTAAAATATATATTGTGTTCTACGAAATCTCTTCAGGATATGATCGATTCTGTTAACTAGAAGTCAATAAGCCATACTTTGGTCCCACACTCACAAAACTGAGATGTATTAGTATTCTTTTTGACTAAATGAAGGCTTTTTAAATGTAGTAATTGAATGTTGTATTAGTATTTTTCAGGATATATGACTTAAATGGAAGATAATAGAACCTACAGAGGAATCTTCCTGAGGATATTACCAGATTAAAATACTCCAAATTAATATTAAAATTCTAATACGATTTTCCCTCTTTAAATTATGAGAAATAAAATACTATTGAGAGAGAAAGGAAGAGAAATAAAAAGAGAAAGATTTAGTTAATGTTATTATGACATGCTATGAAAACAGAATTTCTTACAAGTTCATTTTTTTGAACAAATCCTTTTTCCAAATATACCAGAATTATTAGATAGTACTCCATATTTTCTTCCTTTTAACAGAAAATAATCAGAAATAATTTCTCTTATTTCCTTGTAGATAATGGAACAATGAAGAGATTGCAGGTCATATGGATCTATCAGAAACAATGCTAATAATAATTTAATAGGCTAAATATCTAGCAGAACAAGGACTTACGTTTATTCCACATGTCATTTGAGACAAGAGACTCACTAAAAATTCCTTTCTAGATTCTACTTTATTTCCATTAAATTATAATAAATTGCTTACAATCTTTCTCCGAAGTGCTGAGAAGAACTACATAGAAGAGACAATTTCTTAACATCTTGTCTGGTCTTTTTACTTTTAATATTTCACTTGTGATGAGTAGTCAGAAGTACAAGATTTCAAATTACTGGGTTAACTTACTCATTTTAGACATATATAGTATCTGAATTTATGACTTTGAGTAAATTCCAGAGACACTGGCATCTTTTCTTTTTTTGTCTGGCCATCAAGATAACAATAAATCAATCTTGGATTCAAAGTCTTTCACTAGGAAATTACAAGCAGACGGGTGAAATGCTCATCAGTGATATATATAAACTGGTATGTTGCCATTGTACTGTCTTGATTTCGTTTAATAATTCATTTTGGGTAGGATAAATGGTAAAAGAGATAATACTGTTTTCCAGTGTCTTAGGTGTTTTTTATATTTCATTAAAGGTGAAAAAATGCATTACTACTCATGTTCCCAAAAACATTTTCTTCACACTCATTGCTGATGATAGTGTCTCTTTAACCGGTTTCTTTTAAACATAAAATCCTGTCTTTGACTTCTTTTCATATATCTTTTCCTTTTTCTCTTCTTTTCTGGTTTTTTTTTTTTTTCACGTGACTAATTTCCTTTGAGATTTTATGGGCTGGTTTTAAGTATTTGTTCCTAGTTGGTTATAAAACTAACATAAATTGAGCTCTAATGCTTTGTTTGGTACTTCATGAAGATGGCTAAAGGCAAGTTAATGATTGATATTTAACCCATGTAAGACTAAAATATTCCAACTTTAAACATACTATAATTTTCCTTTTTGTTTGTGTGTGAGTATTGTCAGCCCTCTGACTTGCATTTTTATGTAACAAAGCATCATAACAGTTACATAACTCTACAGCATAATTTGTGTTCTTGGGTTCCTGTAAAAAGCAGTACTTTTCCTTTGGTCAATAGACTGTTAGAAGGTATGACAGACTGCTTCTGCATTACCTATTGGAACATCTAAGTGATAATGTAGTGAAAATAAGAATTACTTTTCTTTTTTTTTTCCTTAGAAATGATGTTAATAGCTGATTTCCAGATAAAGGCTAGATTTTTTTTTTTGTTACTTGAAAGATGGTTATTTAAGAAACCATTCTTTTAATGTGAGATATCTGAATAGAAGATACATCACGAAACTCTACTCACAGAAGCTGCAGGATCTTCCTCATGCATTTATATTAAATGCCCTCTCAATTCCTTGAGAGCCGTGTGTATCCTTCAAACATCATTCAGATCACAATGATGTGACTCACCATACATCCATTAATGTTTTAGTAGGCTATTGGTATGGGTACTTCATTTTATAATACTTTCTTTCCCTCTTCATCCTTAATCCTTCAGACTGAAATATAAATGTTGTAAACAGGCATTGTGTGGTAAAGCAGTGCAGAACGAGAGTGTTTATGATGGTCTGCTATATATTCCTCAGACAACTAAAATTCAGCCTACATCTTCTAACTTGCCTTTATTAAAGAGGTGGTCCTTTTCCATTTGCAAAGAACTGT
Organism: Urocolius indicus; assembly: GCA_013401255.1. NCBI lineage: Eukaryota > Metazoa > Chordata > Aves > Coliiformes > Coliidae > Urocolius > Urocolius indicus. The sequence continues at coordinate 22,920 of WBNH01010884.1, read as the reverse complement.
ACAATTTCTATAAAATAACCTATATTTCTATGCATGAAAAGATTTAGCCCATTATGCTGCTTTATTTGTTTAAACTTGCTAATATTTTCCTCTTAAACTAAATGAAAAGAGGTTTTAGGAAACAGACAAAGTAACATAAGTTCCTGGTACAGACAGAATATGAGCGTCAGCATGATCCAGCAAGTCTCTTACTTTGAGAATTGGAGAATCAAGTCTTCAGAGGCCTCCTGCTACACCTTGATAGTTTGAATGCAATGTTAGTGTCTACTGTTGCAGTACTAAGAATATCAGGAACATAGTTCTGGTTTTGGATCAATTAGAGTCAAGAAACTGCAGTAAATGTCCATATTCTGTGAAGCAGTATGTTGATTTATGGTACTATTAATCAGTCTCAAGATCATTTAGGTCTTGAGCCTATGTCTTGCTTTTAAATCAGCAGTAAGGAAGCGGCATGTCTCTATAATGTTATAGTTAGATCTGTCATTGGAAGATGAAGTTATAGACCTTAATCAAATAAACATTTTTATATTTAATGAGGAAGCACTGTAATAATCCCAGAAGCAGGGAATTCCTCCTGACCATATATCTGAGCTCTTCAACATGAGAATTCTGAGTCAAAGACATATATAAGTATTCAGATCTTTATTCTCTTAATACATCTCTTCCCTGCACCTCTACCCTGTCACTGTTCAACTCTTTTTCCATAGAAAAACACTGTGAAAATAAGATGAGAAAAAATTATATCCCACCTTGTTGATGAGCACCTTAATGATTATCATATAAACATCATGACAAAATTCCATCATTTTGATGTCATGCAGGTGTTCAAAGAGTTCTTTTGCATCTGAAGTTGAGGCCGCCATTCTATGAATTCTCGGTGGAAAGAAGCACCACAGAGTACCAATGTAGCAGGCATAAGATTAAAAACAGATTAAAGACATACTCAGTGTCTCATGAGCCAGCTTTCTATTTCTTCTGACTCATCATGCCATTATATTTATTCTCTTACATTGACAGTCAGATTGTGCAACTGGAAATTGAACAAGGAAAGACCCATAACAATTTCCTGTTTCAGAACAAATTTTGGGGATATTTATTGTTAGACTCTTATGTTTTTATATATATAAAAATAAAATAATTATCTTATTTGGAGATATACTTTTAATAGGACAGGACATATAGGAATGTATTTTACTATTTTATTTTTTCATCTTTCCTGTATGTTAACAAGGAGAATAGAAATTTCAAGGGGAATATAAATTCCACTCCGTAAGTTTTGATAGCTGAAGCTATATTTGAAGTTGATGTACTTTAACCCCAGACAGCAATGAAGTACCACACAAATGCTCGCTTGCTCCCCACGTCACTGGGATGGAGAGGAGAATCAGTAAAAATCCCAATTTCAAGGATTGAGGTAAGAAAAATGTAATTACTAGAATTTAAAAAACCATAAA
>WBNH01010884.1:0-21335 GCA_013401255.1 Urocolius indicus | reverse complement strand
AATATATATTAAAATATAAATAGATAATAATGTATATACTTATATACTAATAAATATATACGTGTGTACATATATATATATATATATATACATATATATATAACAAATGCAACTGGTCACCACTTTGATGCCCAAACACAGATCTGCCCCTCCCAGGTAGCTCCTGCCAATTTATATAGTGGCCATGTTGTTCTATGGTGTAGAATAGCCCTTTGTTTAGTTCAGGTCAGCTGTCCTCAGCATGTCCTGNCCCAGACAGCAATGAAGTACCACACAAATGCTCGCTTGCTCCCCACGTCACTGGGATGGAGAGGAGAATCAGTAAAAATCCCAATTTCAAGGATTGAGGTAAGAAAACAGCTTCTTGTACATCTGCTTGCTGTCAGAGTACGTAAAACTGAAAAGTCCTTGACTTTGGATAAGTGCTACTTAGAAACAACTGAAGTATTAGTGTGTTCTGAACATTATTCTTACACTAAATCTGAAACACAGCACTGTATGAGCTGCTAGAAAGAAAAATATAACTATGTCACAGCTGAAACCAAGACAATCTTCATTGTTGGCTACCTATATTGTCAATTAAGATGTGCTCAATACAGTCAGTGGAGTCAATGGTACGATTCTTCTTATTCCAAAGTAGATATCTAAACCAAGCTTAACTTGAGAGCAAGCATAACCTGAAAGTGTCTTTTCCTCTCTTCTTATCTAAAAAGGAAGCCATCCAACTGTGACTGTCATCTCAAGACATCTATTTTGTAGTAATGTAAAGTTTGATTAGTGTATTCACACTGATATTTGAGTAGTTAAAACTTACATGACTTTATTCTTGTTTCTGCTTTTTTTTTCCCATTCAATATTCTTGGGTATTCTTTTCTAAGTTTTCACTTTATTAGGTAATAACTATGGAATGAGATATGGAAAAGTTTAATGGACTAGAAACCAGAGTAACCAAAACTGTAAAAAACAGGGGAACATGTGCCATTTGTCATATGGCTTAATAATACACAAATTACTTCCAGACAGTTAGATCTTAAGCCTTAAAAATGACATTCTAAAAATTTGAGAAAAACAAAAAAATCTGTAAAATAAAGTCAGAAATTGACATTTCAGAGAAAAACAGATCTGTAAAGCTGTCAACACAAGTCTAAAAGGGAAAGCATTGCAGGTATATAAACACAACAGTAGAAACCTTGGAGATTTCTCTCATTTCGAGTTTTGTCTAGTCAGAATCTGAGTTCCACATGGTGAACACCTATTCAGTCAATGTGATGTCTCTTCTGTTACTTGCATGAAAGGTTATTCTATTGAAGAAAACAAAATGAATTAAATCTAGTCTTAAAGGAGAACTATTATTGCTAGACATTTCTTCTTATAAATTTAATAGAAATTTGTAAATGAAGTACTGCTTAAATCTCTGTCATTGCTGTACGGCTTTTTGAAAGATAAGGAGTAAAAAAGGTTTTTAAGCAGAGCACAAAATATTTGAGAAGGTTCAAGTGAACTTTAACTAAATACTAAAAATCTGTATTTTTGTTCTCTGGAATGTATTCTTAATTCTACAGAAGAGTAAAAATGGTTTGTAGAGGGCTGCTGTATTTCAGAGTCTATCTCAGGCCCTGAAATCTTCTACTTTTTCCCATCATGCATTACATTATCATGAATTATTAACCATTATTAGTAAAACATTGATCTTTTGTCTATACTGTGTGTGCTAAAAATTATAGAGTCATAAAGTCATATAGTGGTAGGGTTGGAAGGGACCTTGAGCGATCATCTAGTCAAAGTCATTGTAAGGAAATATTATTATGCAGGCATTATTTTAGTCTACTTTCCTCTCTAAAATCCTTTTAACCATGTATCAATCAATCATTCTCATTAGCCAAGTGTTTCAAAAGAATAAAGGGAACTAGAATGACCTGTCTGGTGCAACATAACGGATCAAATTATATTTATATCATTATATTAGTGATGACTGCAGCCTTAGGAAAGTTAAAAATAAAATATTTTCTTTTTAAAGAAAAAAAATATGTCCTGGAAGTAAAGTTCTGTTTTGCCTTGAAGAAATTTCTCTATTCATTTTGGTATAATGTCCTTTTTCTGTAGCCAGTAAAATAACTTCTGATGAGCTGCAGATCTTCCATTTGTTAGCAATGCGTATTAAATTAAGAGTTGAGATCAGGAATAATAATTTTACACAAAAACGCCTACAGCCAAACTGACGAAACTTTTGCTATGATCTTGCAATCACAGTTGATTAGCCATAATCAGCCTATAAGTTCAGCAACAAAGGATATCATTTGCTGAATCATACAGATACTAAACAATTTGCATAAAGATGAGAAAATGTTCTTTAATGTATGGAGTACTGAATAACTTTTCTAAGAACTGTTTAGTTTTTCTTAGTCTTAGAAAATTACTGTTTTCTTTCCTCAGGTTTTACTTTTGCTAAAAAAAATACAGCCTTACAGAGGGTAAAATAGGAATTCTGGCAATATGCAAACTGTTTGATCCCTTTTTTCCCAAGTAATGCTTTCTGTCTGTATGAAAGTTCAAGTGAAGGTGAGTTTCCTCCTCAAGTTCAACCAAATCACTCATCAAAATTCTATTTTGCTTCTTATAGATAAGCATAAGAAATTAAAATGAATCTAATATGTACTTGAATGTTGCTGTTTCTACAAAGGTTTGAAGATAGAATTTTAGATACAGGAAGCAAAGGGAATGGCTATCATATTTTTGTATTACATGCCTAGAGGACTTTTAAGACATGGAATTTACCACTGATACTAGAAACTGGGTACACATAGAAAACTATAGAAGAAGGAAAATTAAACTTATCCTTATTCCTCATTGGTAAGGGACTCATATAAGAAGATCTTGATTCTGCTTGTTGCAATTTTTAAGAAATCTAATGCAAAACTATATACAAACATGTGGACATTTCCTTTTTTCTCATAGGAAGTAAGTCTTGTATGTTAGTCTTTCAAAATTACTTTGAGTAGTCAAAAGACTTTTTTAAAATTAATATACAGACCACTAAAAATATAGAAAGAGTTTGCTTTGGCAACCTTTCCTTTCATCAATAACATCTTCAGTTATCCATTGCTTTTGTGTTACTGCAGATATTCTATGTAAAAGTGAACCTGTAAAGTTACCTTGGTCCTGGAGGCTATCAATGGCAAGATTTGTCTTTGTCCAAATCCTTTACTAGCTTGGTAGCCCGTCTCTGGATCCTCTCCAGCACCTCATTGTCCTTCTTTCAGAGACAGGTCCAAAATGGGACACAGTATTTGAGGTGCGGCCCCACCAAAGCTGAATACCGGGGAATGATCACCTCCCTGTTCCTGCTGACAACACTGATTCTGATCCAGGCTATGATGCTGTTGGACTTCTTGGCCACCTGGACACGCTGCTGGCTTGTGTTCAGCTGCCTGTCAATCAACACTCCCAGCTCCCTCTCTGCCTGGCAGCTTTCAATTCAGACAATCACTGAAAATTATAAAATGAAATAAAATGTGTATTCAAGTCAATACAATACCTCTTCCACCTACTTCTGAATATTTATTGCAAAAAAATTCACAAAAATCTGTGTATAAATGGACAGTAAAAAGAGAAAAATAGAAATGGTTTAGAAAAGTTTTCTATTGTTTACTTGACTTGAAAATTGAATTTTGAAATTTTTAAAGTTATTATGACTGTTAAAATAACAATGCTTTCTCTAAACTCCTTCAACTAGTCCTGCATACCCAGTCACAGGAGATATTCAACATCTTCGTCAATGACCTGGATGAGAGGACAGAGTGTGCCCTCAGCAAGTTGGCCGATGACACCAAACTGGGAGGACTGACTGATTTCCCAGAAGGCCGTGCTGCCATTCAGCGGAATCTCAACCGACTTGAGAGCTGGGCAAAGAGGTACTTCATGAGGTTCAACCAGGACAAGTGCAGAGTCCCGAATCTGGGAAGGAACAATCCCATTCACTACAGGTTGCAGGTTGAATTGCTGGAAAGCAGCTCTGCAGAGAGAGACCTGGGAGTTATTGATAATAAACTGAACATGAGCCAGCAATGTGCCCTCATGGCCAAGAAGGTCTATGGCATGTGGCATGCATCAAGAAGAGTGTGATAAGCAGGTTGAAGGAGGTTCTGCTCCCCCTCTACTCTGCCCTGGTGAGGTCTCATCTGGAGTCCTGTGTCCATTTCTGGGCTCCTCAGCTCAAGAAGGACAAGGAACTTCTGGAGAGAGTCCAGTGCAGGACCATCAAGATGATCAGGGAACTGGAGCATCTTTTCTATGAGGAAAGGCCTCAGGATCCAGAACTTTTCAGCTTAGAGGAGAATGAGGGGGGAGGGCTCACTTTTTCCTGTAGTGTCCAGTACAAGAAGTAGTGGACAAAAACTGAAACACAAAGTTTAATTAAAAATATAAAGAAAAATTATTTTACTGTAAGGATGAGTGAGCACTGGCAAAAGTTGCCTAGGGAGGTTGTAGAGTCTCCTTCTCTGGAGATTTTCAAAATCCACCTGGACATATTCCTGTGTGACCTGATCTAGATGGACCTGCTTTAGCAGGATGTTAGACTAGATAATCAGTAGAGATCCCTTCCAACCCTTACAATTCTGTGATTCTCTGCTTCTGCGAACTTGTAAGATCTGAAATTCAGACTGGGCATAATGAAAATCTTTTTCCCCATGAATTAAGAAGAACAGTGTAACAGGTAGATCTAAGATTTTCTGAGGTATGTTCCTACCTGAATTGTTCTATAAATCCATGATTAAAAAAAAAACAGGAACTTTTATCTCTACAGTTATAAAAAGCTGAATTAGAATTTCTGATTTGAAAACATATACAAGTGAATAGGTTATTCTGCTCTTGTGAACTAAAAGGCATTTATCAAAAAATGCTGCACAAAGTTAGAGTATGTAAGTGTATATGTAATATTCTAGATTATTTTCAACTCACAAAAAGCACATATAATTGTACTTGAGACCGCACAAAGAGACATTTATTTCAGCAACAGATAATGACTGTACTCCTTATCCACAAAGTCATAAGAGTTCAACTGTTCTTGCTGGAAATTTCAGGCTTCTAAAACAGCAACATAGAACTAAGTTATCTGGTAGCAAAATGACGTCTGTATGATAAAATTAAGTACACTCTAAAAACCATTCTCATTTTCATTTAACTTCATTGTATCATTGGTCATCAAGTGTTTCCATTAAGATAATAATATAGGTCTGGACTTCAGCTAATTAGACAATACAGTCTGATTGAATTCCTGTTTATTTTTTGTAGATGTTGAACACTGGCAATTTTAGCTGTTTGAGGAAACCTTGGAAACCTTTTTGTTTGCCAAGAAGTACAGAGCTGCTCTTGAAGACAGGGATGTTGAGGATGAGAAATGGCATCTCACTGAGGGGCCTAGTCCCACAGCATTGCACTAAGACAACCAAGCTAGGCTGGTTACAATGACTGGAGTCAGCTCAGTGCCTTGTGATTTCTAGGCAAGTCTTCACTGACCAGGCAGGCCAAACTATAATGTCAAGTCAGAAAGACAAGTTTAGGTTTATCAAAAAATAGAGCACAGCACAGTACCACTATGACATAGCCTCAGGTAAAGACTGAGACTAAATCTGGCTCCCAAGCTAAAAGGAATATTGTGTGTGGATAGAGGCCCAGAGAACGTATCTTACAGCTCTACCTCAGTATATTTCTACTTCTCACTGATCTTTCTTGCAACTTAGTTGTACTTATAGAAAGTGATCCAGGATGACACGTCTGTACCTTACCAGAGCTGGTCTTTAACAGAGATAGCCAAACTCCAGAGAGGCACAAAGACATGCTATAGAGAAAGATGGTTATAGAGTAGTTTGGTTTCTTATGTGCTTATGGAGAAATATCCTGTTTTTAAAAAGTTTTTTATTTCTTTGAATTTTCACTCTGTTCACTAGGAAGCTCCAAATGAAAGAACTAGAAGAAATATGGATTGGACTGCCAAATAATCACAGCTGCTTCTTGAGGAGATAATTTAGACGGGTGAGTGAATGTCCTGATTCTATTCTTGAAGCTAAAGGTAACATACCTGTCCCATGAGGTTACCACACACCAAGAAAGAGTTCAAGGCTGCTTCCTTAGACTATCACTGCACTCACTTTAATTTCTGTGGTTTTTTTTAAAAATCAATTATATATTTTAAAAAAAATTATTTTATTTTCATTTACCATTCTTAAATTCTTGACACAGAGCTATGTCATATAACTATGTCTGGGCAAACAGTTTACACTATTGCTGTCTTTTCTGTGAATCAGACAAGCCTAACTCCTATAATTCTCTTTCAGTGAAATGCACTTACATTTATGTCCTCTAAGCCTCTCAGCATACAATGCAGAGTGTGCTTTTATGTCAATGTGAATCTTCACTCAAGTTAAGTGGGAGTTGCTAGAGTGAACTTGAAATCAGTCTTTGTGGTCCTCACAGCTTGGATTAAGACCTCCATTATTTTTCTGGAACAGAGTCCAATACTTTTTAGCTTGTTCATCTTTGATTTCCTAATACTAGGAGTGTAAATCAAACATAAAAGTAATAGGAACATAATGAAACTGAAAATGGTGGATTTACTATTCTGTTAGTTTCAACAGTTGATGACACTTGTAAGATAAACCTCTCAGAAAGAAGGCTTTTGATTACATTGAAAGACTTTGGGTGGCCTGTTGAAATTTGCTAGTATAAATAACACAAAACATAGTTCAGAAAACTGACTTGCAACTTAATTCTGCCAAGACTGTACCCAAATTACTGTCAAAAGTGTATTTGCTCTTGATTACATGTTTGTTCCTTCCCAGAAAGATAAAATGAATCACTTTCAGAGTAGACTTACAGGACTCTATACTATGAAATGAAACAGAAAAATTGTTGACTTCTTAGAAGGCATACAAAAGTGAAGTAAAAATAAATGGAGATTTTGTCATAGATTTTATGTTGATAAAATAGGAAATATTAATATAAATTCTGAAGAATAGTTTGAAAGATTAAACAATTTATATAACATTAAATAGAAAATTTTACTGATCAGGACAACAGACACCAAAATATCAAATAGTTGATTTGAACAACATGATCTTCAATAGTTTCTATTCAATTTGAAATTTTAAAAATGTATCTCGCCTTTTCAAATACCTGACATTGATTTATATGTGTTTAGTACAATGCAATGTGCAAAGAAACAAACAAAAACCCATACATGCAGATACAGTGAAATATAGCAGAAGATAAAAAGTATGCTTTGGCCTACAGGCTGTTACCATCTCTTTTAGCTTCTATTTGCTAATATTATTAGCTTTTTTACAGCTCAAAAATTTTCCTTTTTTATATGGGCCATAAGCCTCTAATCTAGCTAGAAATCAAGTATATCACAAATAAAATCCATCAAAATTTGAGGTGTTTTTTTATTTCAGTAAAATAAAATCAGGCCCTCCAATTGACATGAAGTCTGTTGGAACAATACCTATTCGTAATAAAAATTGTATCAAATAAAAAGATTCTTCCAAAATTCAAATTCAACTCTGATTTCTTTTAATATGTGATTTTCAGGAATTGCAAATTATCTATATATTCCCATAGAAAGTAAATGTTTATAGCAGTCATTCTAAAATGAAGTAACTTAAAATATGATAAATAAATAAACATTTCAAATGGTAAATATGTCAAGTAAAGTGAAATATGCCAAGTCTGGCCATGAATCAAAATGTCATTTATTTAATAATCATTTTTTCCTTCTTTTTTTTTTTTTTTTTTAAAGAAAGTGCTTTGTATTATAAGTCATTTAAAACATATTTTTCCCAATAGTTAAGTAGATTTTTTTTGATCTCACAAGTCTTTTTTTTTTTCTATTTGATAGTATTTTTACATAGTTCTGCAAATGTGTTAATGAGAAGTCCTCTCTTTTTTGCCAACATAGTTTTAAAATAACCTGCTTAATTAGTAGATCTGTGCAAAGAGGTTGATATATAAGGGGATGATATTATTAAATTGAAATGCAGTTATGTATATGCAGGAAATAATCCCTTTGCATATGAGAAAAAAAAGCCCTGTTCATTGCATCAGAACTATTAAAAATCTGCCAGCAATGACTCTTAGACATGCTTCCAAAGTTCAGTATAAAGTTTACTATCCTAAAAAGGGGGAAAAAAATCTTTAGAAATTCACAGAAAAATATTAAGAATGGATTTATTGTCAAAGTTATTGATGTCATGTCTAATGCCCACTCAGTTTTGGGTTGCTGGGTTTTTTTTATTGTTTTAAAATAATTATTAGTCTTGTAATTTACATTTATTAAAAAATTTATAGTAAAGAGCATATATCGATGTAACATATAATAATGTGCAGACATACTGACATTTACTTGATTTTAATGGCCTTCGAAAATTGTGTTGATCTTCACCATAATGTGTTCTGCTGTTTAGTATTGCTAACATCCATGTCATTAATACAATATATGCTGGATGAATTATACCTTTATTTACATTTCCAGTCTTCTGAAAAGAACAATTGTGCTTCTGTCAGCCTTTTATGTCAATTTTCTTCTCTGTATATTTTATGAAAGTTTATTTGTTTCCAGTGGGTTTCTTTTCTCCAATTTGAAATTGATCTAGAAAGGTTAAAGTAATTGAAAACCAGGCTATGTAGCTAATTTCAGTATACACAAATAATTACAGCAATTTCAGACATGTGTTATCTGTCTGCAAACATCCCTCAAAATTCATCAAGAGTTAGGCACCTCAGGAAAGGTCTGAAATTAATAAAATTACTTTTCTAATATAAAATTCTAAGTGTCTTTAATTCCAAAGTGAAATACATGACTTGTATATTTACATATTTGTCATTATAATTATGTGGTTTTGTCTCTATATGATCGTTTCAAAGATTCTCCACTTACCTAGTGCTATTGAAAGCATTTCAGTTTACCCATCAGTATATACTGGAACTACCTATTAGAAATCCTAAATATTCATAAATTCCACAGGGAGAGAAATAATTTATGCATACATTAGTCAATCTAAATTTTCACTAATTCATTAATCTAGGGATTCTAGATGCTGAGAAAACAGAAATAATCTTCATAAACTTTTCTCAATTATTATTTCTCCACCGTAACAGATGTTTCAGTGTAGAAGATGTTATACCTTGAGCCTATGAGGATTGTTCCTTAGTGCCAGTGTGGGCTCAGTGTGATGTTTTCAGAAGTAAGAGGTTTGATGCATCATGGAACTGTGTTCTGTCTGCACCTAGGCATATGTTGATCTCTTTGCAGTGAAGGGAAGCAGAAGAGGAAGAAGAGGTAAAAAGGCAGAGTGGGGAGGGAAGGAAGAGGAGAAGAAAAAGGTAGAAAAGGAAAGGGAAAAGCAAATTTTTTTTAAAACAAGAAAAAAGAAAAAGGATGACAGGAAAAATAAAGTGTAAAAGAAAGAAGGAAAAAGGGGAAAAAAAAAAAGGAAAAAAGTAAAAGGAACACCTCAGATATTTCTGTAATGTAGACCATGCAGGGATTGTAAAGATAGTTTTAAACAACTCTCTTCTTTTTCTTTCACTCAGAAAATCATGGCGTGAGAATAAACTTGAGTCAACTTTTACAATTAATTCATTAATAAATGAATGAATTATGCAGGAGTTTACATGAAGACCTAAAGACACTTGCTTGACTTGACAATGTCTGCAGTTTTGTATCTCCTCCTTCGTCATACCACTGTCTCCATTATTCTAGACAAGCTTGTTTTGCTTTTTTTTATGTCTCTCTTGAAAAAGAGAATTCCAAGTATACCTTAAAAATCTATCTACAATATTTTTTTAAAAAAAGAACAGTAATAAGTCAATATATTGACTATCTTTACCATTGTAACAAATTGTAACATCACATTCTATTTGTACAAAAATCTCCATTGTATTTCTTTTTATTTTTTTTAATAAATGTCTGAGTTTTTACTGTTTTGTTTTCAGAATTTACTTATTTTCACATGTTAGACTGCTTCTTCTTTTAAGGATGGAATAACAGGAAGGAAGGAAATAATAACCTAATTAAACTAGACATTAAGTGAAAATTGCTAGTAGTTTTTTCAGTTAAGTCAATCTTAAAAAAACAATTTTACTTTCTTAGCCCTGATCAAAAGTAATTAATTTATATTCTACATATTACTCATTATTAATAATAAAGAAAAATTAATTATATGCATTAAAATATGTAGATCCTTATAAGTATCATTAAATCAGGAACGATATCCTAAGAAAGATTTGACTATTGATACAAGTAAAACATGTCACTTTTTATTCTGATTTCTACAAAACTGCAAATCATGCAAAAACTGAGCTTAAGCATAACCTATTGTAAAATAATTTGACATGTCATCAATAGATTTGCTTCCTTGAAATTTTCTGCCACAGGTCCTTTTTAAAATTGACTGGTGTTTGGGGTTTAATTTTGCTGGTCATTTTTCTTAGTCTTCAAATAGAAAATGATTCAGTTACTTTCTAGAATGCCTCTGTGTTCTTGCTAAGAAAATCTCATGAGCAACTAATCAAAAATCTCAAATGGTTGATTAATGGATTTTACGCATTGAAATGGTTTGATATGAGCAGAAAGGTGTCGATTTTTTTTTTTCTGGTAAAGCAGCTGAAATATATTTACTTTAAACTGATAATTGTCTGAGACCTTTCTGTGCTGTCTCCTCTCAGATATTCTGTTCAAACTGTAAAAACACACCTATACTGTTGGAAAAAAAGAGAAAAAAAAATTAAAAAGCCCCCAAAAAAGGAGTCAGACCCATGCAGCTAGGCTGAGCAGTGAACCTCATTCTTTCATTTTGTTTTCATTCATTTTTAGCATGCCGTCTGGCATGGTTTTACTTCCATTTGGTCCATTTCACTGTGCTCGTTCTTGTAACATTATTTCAGGAATTTTATTTTTAAAAACAGAATCTCACAATCTTAAGGGCTGCAAGGCACCTTGAAAGATCAACTAGTTCAACACCCCTACCGGAACAGGATAATATAGGTCACATAGGAACTTATCCAGATTGGTTTTGAATGTCTCCAGAGCAGGAGACTCCACAATCCATCTGGGCAGCCCGTTCCAGTGCTCCCTCAACCTCACAGTGATGAAGTTTTTCTTTATGTTTCTTTGTAACCTCTTATGTTCTAGTTTGTACTTGTTGCCCCTTGTCCTATCATGGGACATCATTGAGAACAGCCTGGCTCCATCTACCTGACACTTGCCTATTCTCTAGTTCACTCAGATCATTCCCCACACTGCTCAATCTCACTCCTTTATAAACATCATTTTATGAGTTGCAACACAGTCCTTAGAATTTTTCAATCCTTTGAACTGAAAATGGTAAAGACTTTGCAAGGACAATTCAAATTGGGCTCAGGCAATGTTCATGGCAACTTGCTGTACAGTATCAAAGTAGTCTATAATTAGTCATCCTCAGAGTCTCCCGTCTTATTTTATGTCTCTGTAATAGACATAGGCTGAGTAGATGTCATGGAACTCAGCAAAACTTAACTGATGCTATTTCTCTTGTCAAAATTCATAGTCTTTTTACTGTCTTCTTACTACTAAGGAAGCTGCAAAGTGTGGATGGCAAGAAGAAAAGAATAAACTCAATTGCAAGGGGCCGAGAAGCAGATAGATATTGACAGTGTTAAAATACAAGTAAAAGGAGCAGAAAAGCAGAAAGAGACAGAAAAATGAACAACCGAGGAAGTTTACTTGAGCTGTTTTTTCAACAGATAAAATGTTATGAACTGCTAAATATGCTGAAAATTTTGAATGTAGGCATATCAAGTGGGATCATCCAGATTTAACGGACATTTAAATATTCTAGTATTAAGCTTCTTATATCGAAGAAGGGTCTAACAATATTACCCTTCTTCAAAGTTGTGTGTACAAAATAATATTTGTAAGCTACTCAGATATTGCAGTGATGTACAGTTGAAATTATGTCCTGTACATAAGATACAGATAATGTACTGAATGTTGAAGCTAAAAAAATTGGATAACTAGGTAGCTATTTTGTGCATATACTCTGTCTTTTGGCCAGAATTATGTCAAACAAAAAAGAAAAATTAAATGGTTATATATGTGTATATATATATATATATTTATACATATAAACATTCTGTATCAGAATGCATATGTCAGCTGAAATTAAAACTGTGTAGGAAATTCTAATATTGCTTGGCTTTTTAACATTTGGCTTTATACTGGTTTTGGAGGTTGGTTTGCACCCAAAGAAAGTAAAATCTGTTTCTTTTTTATATTTGTGGTTTTTATATTTGAGATGCATCTATTCACCTGGACAAATCTGGGAGAGGACATGACTAACATTAGCTCAGATTACTATACAAAGAAATGTTGGTAGTCCAGGTGTTCAGAAACTGCAGACAAGCCATTTTTATCGTCTACAAGCCTAAGAGGAAGGGATACTTAGGGTTTATGTAGCCTTAGTGCCCATATAGATTGCAGATTTTGCAGCAATGAAGAGAAAGAATTATTCTTTTGTAAATTTTAGTCAGTTCTCTTGAGTAAAGTTAGTGATAAACAGTATATTTGCAATCAGCCTGCCAATTTGCATGAATAATTCCTTCTTTTGGGGTATATAAGTTAAAACAAAACAAAAAAATCCCAGAAGCTTGGCGCAAAACATGTCTGTAACAGTGTACAGGAATAAAAAGAAATACAAAATTCTTTTGTAAGCCCATGAGAGAGAAGTCTGTACTTTTCATGTTTACCATACAGCCACAATCCCTGTTGCAATCTTGCGATCAACATCAACATTATTACTATAAAACTGTTGACGTTTAATTAGATTCTCAGGTTTTGTTGCAGTTCCTGTTCAAATTATAAGAATGACCAGAAGTCAAAGGAAAAAGAAAATAGTGTTTGATTTCATCAGTTTTCCAGTCACAGTCTTTTAAATTTGCTTTACCTCCATGTGACAATGAATTCCACAACTTCATAGTTACTTTGAGATTTGTGAGTTGTGAGTTTTTAGAATTTTGCATTACCTTTATCTTCTGATTCTTATTTAAAGGAATGGTGAGGCACCAATCTAACCATTTATCCCAGCTATTTGTAAAAATAATCTTTAAAGTTATGATGCCTCACATTTAGATAGAGAATAAGTTATAATGAAAGAAGTTGATTATGGTTTCTCAGTATCCATCATGACATAACACTGTGTTGAACAGTCAATGAAAATGATGTGTTAGGGATTATCAGCTAGGAAAGAGGAGGATGTAACAGACTGTTTCTTCATGAAAGAAGGGCTTTGTCCAGCATGATGAAAATGAGCTACTTGTTGGTGTGCAGAGCTGGCACCAGTCCAGAGTCTGCAGATCTCACATTTTCTCAGTTTTTCTTTGTCTCAGATACTGAACAGTAATTCTGACTGGAGTAAAGATATCTTACATTCTTCTTACATCAAAAAGAATAAGGAAAATAATATTAAGGGAGAACAGCATTTTGCAACTCATTAACAAAGAGCAGGATACTCTTCATTGCGGTTGAATAGAGATGCTAAACCAATATCAGCATTTTTTTTTACTGATTTTAGGGGATAGTCTTACATTAAAATAAAAAAATTGCAATTAATGTCTCTTCATAGCTCCTTATAATCTTTTTTTTTAGACTTAAAAATATGTATACTACTTTAACACTTGCTATTACATTTGTTTTGAGTTTTTTGTTGGGTTTTTTTTTCCCTTTCCATGGATGTTAAATAATGGTTTCAGAAGCAATTCAAACTCCAGTAGCATTATGATTTATTCTTTATTTTTTTTTTAGAAAAATAAAAAGCATGTCTGGAAAAAGGATTTTCATAAAGTTATTTGTGAATACAGGTAGAGGAAGAAAAGCTTTTGTCCAAAGACAATGGTGAAGATAAAAACAAAACCACACCAACAACTTACTGTCTAAACTCAAAATTTGAAAAGCTTGTGTGAAGTCAAAATTCATTGTTATCTTTAAAGTGTTCTGTGTCTGTATCTACTTTTTAATTTCTTTTTTTAATGAAAAATGAATTAAAACTTAACTTTCCTTATAAAACCACTTTAGTTTTGACAGAGAAATATTTCTTTCTTATCATCATTATTAGCAGCATATTTTCAAAAAACCACAACAGTCCCCCTTCAAAATGCCTTGAAAGAGGTTTTAACAATTCCACTTCTCTTTCTTATTTTCCAAATAAGAAAAAAAAAAAAAGGTGTTTTTAGCTTTCAAAAAAAGAACGAGGAAGAGATAACAAAAGACTCCACTGAAACCCAAAAGGTGTCTCTAGAAATACACTAAATGACAATATACCCATAAAAAAACAAAGCTTTCCCAAAATTACTTCAGACATTGAAAATAAACATAGCACATTGATGGTTATACTTTTAAATGTTAATGCTGGCCTGATTCCAAGGTCTTTTGAATCAGTGGTTTTCATGGTCAAGTCAGTATATCACTCTCAGGGCAATCTCTATGTAATTGAGACTTTTGGTTGTGTCTGTAATCTTAAATAGTCAATTTTACATTATATGAACTGTGTTGCACATTTTGGGATTTAATTTTCTCAGCTATACTGAAGACACCACAAATGACTTTTCAGAAATCTATCCAATATTTCCTAAAAAAACAGTTTATGACATCAGAAAACACTAAATGACATCTGGATATAAAAAATATACTACCTACTACTAACTTTTTTTTGATTTTTTGAAATGTGAACTGGAGAGTGTCCTAAATAAAATATTTAAAATTAAATGCTGTTACATCATGACAGACATCACATCATCATACACTTAGAATAAACTGTGTCTAAGTGAATGAAAACATTGAAGCATGTGTATTTCCTTTTATCTATATATATTTCCTTTTATGACAAGGTCATCTATCTAGCTGACCAGTATACCAGTAGCCAACTTTTTTTTTATTCTTTAGCTTTTTATTCTAAATTATCCATAAATATAAAGTGAAAAAAAAGGAAAATGGAATCTGTCCAAGACCAGCATATTATTTCAACACAATTAACATGAGTAGTCTCTCAACTTTTAAAGTTGTTTTATTTTGTTTCAAAATTATAGAAACCAGAGATTTATTTCACTGCTTTTCAACATAATTTTGCTTGATAGCACCAAGAACATCAAGTCCATCATATCTTTGGTCATTTGACTGAAGAGACAAAGTGCATTAGACCTGAAAAATACATGTTATTTTACTTTTTTGTTTTGTTTTACATTAAGTAAAAATTTCTTTATTTAATCTATTAATATCTAATTATGTCTAAGGTCCAAAAATATTTCTTCAGCTTTGATCTTTATATTGAATCACCCAAAAATGAAGATTTGGCCCACTTATTAAGTACAAGGCTGGTATATCTATGACGGATATGGAACAATCGTTTTCTACATATAATAGTTATTTAAAACAACTCTGGGCTTTTTTTTCCCTTTGGTTCTCATTTCATTAACAGACTTGGGAGCAGTAACACAAACATAAAGGATGTAGAGAACTTTCAGGGCCCTGCTGCTGAGTATAATAAAGAAAAATAAACTAAACCTACAAACTCAGGTAGCACAATTCAATACCCTACATTTTTACCTTACAACTTTGCAAACCAGGTCCTATGAATTACATGACAGTAGATAATAACAGTAATAAAAAATTCCAGATATTTTTAAAATGTGTTATTTAAAAAAAATCCCAACTGTCTAAATTTCACAGTAACCCTCTTTGCACTTACCTTGGTACACAGAGGATATCTGATAGGATGAAATGACTAGGTTTCAAGGGTTCTTTTCAGTAAGTAATACAAGATAGACAAAGAATCCACAACACGCTATAACAGGGTAACAATGTGATGTTTGTTAGTATGCACCACAGACTATAAGATCATTTGTTGAAAAGCAGGTGTTGCCCACAAGAATTGTTTTTAAAAAATCTTCTGATACTGGTATCATTTTTCTTCAATGAAAAACCATAAAAACCAACAAAACAATAAAAATCCTGAACCCAAACACACAAAACCCCTGATGAATTACTTTAACAATATAGAAAAATAATCTTATCAGATAAATAATGGGCCGATTTTTTTTGTTGTTGCCAGTAACCTGAACTCTTGAGGTATGGTATACTGTCACATTTATCTATTACACTGCAATGCTATTGTTCCAGTTGAATAAAGACAGTTTAGGACATATCTATTCCTAAATTTGAAGAAAACAATATATAGTTTCAAAATGTGTGAAAAAAGAATGGGTTTAGTTTAGTGATATTTGAGAGTGAAATGATAGCTATACTTGAATTATTCAGAAGCAAGTTGACAACTATCAAAAATTCTGATGAAGGAAGGAAATGGATACAAGATGAGCAATGAAAGGGATGACCCAGCATTATCTACTCTTTGAAATTTGACTTTCCACTTAATGGACAGCACATTCATTGACATGCTTGTAAGTTTGCATATTTAAAAGTCACAACTGATATATAGCATTGTACTGAGTGTCATTGCAGTTTAAAAATTTGCCAGATTATCTTTTCTTTCCAGTTAAGACAGACTCTTCACATCCACAATGAAAACACCAATTAATCCCTTGACAAATTAGTTTTATTAGAGACATGTCATACTGACATAATCTGGTCAGAATATCAATCTCAATTTAATTTTTATAAACTCTCAAGTAATTACACTGAAGTATTTTTAGCATCTTTAACACAGTGAAATAAACAAGGCACATTTTGTAAGGAAAGTAGGAAATAAGTACAATGTACAGAAATAGTATGTCCTATTTGAATGAAAGTCTAATCTACTCCTTCTGAATCCCATTCAGACAACTGTCGATCTATATATGTCACAATCTCCAAGATTTCTTCTCCCTCAATTATTCTTTTCTCTCCTCCTCAGTAATGAAGCTTTTCTCAAAGAGCAGTTCTAACTAAGGGATCAAAATTCAGTGGTTTAATTTACAGGAAACTTCAGAATGCAAGGCCTCTCTTTGAAAAAGTTGTCCGCTCCAATTAAGTGCCTAAGCAGAGCTACTGAGTGCTCTTCGGAAAATCTTTCATTACTTCTACCGTCCAGCTTTTTGGGCTTAAAGTAGTTATTTTTGAAGACTGAGTACAGTTCATCTACATTTTACTGCTTTCTGCTTAGAGACAGCAGATAGTGTTGACAGCACGGCATTATGTTTAAGATGTAAATTTCATGCTGTGAACAAAGAGACAGATTACATTAGAATTCTCAAATTCTATAAATTATAACACGTAGTAACACTTTCAAGCTAATTAGATTCCAAGGATTTAATGTACATATTTTTTAAAAGACAAAGACTGAATATTTGCAAAACATTCATAAAAATATTTTAAAACATATACCTATATATACACACATACATTTCAAAAATCTTTTAAATTAAATAAACAGAAGGGTTAACAGATAAATCATATTAAATAATTCAATCTGGCCAATGAAAAGAAAACATATATATATTCGGATATCTATTTCAATGTTCTAATTTACATAGATCGCAAAGTGGTCCTGACTATTCCACGATACTGAAATTGACAGAAGGCAATGTTAGAGTTTGGGGTAAACTTTTACTTAAATATGCACAATATGTTATATAGGTGAGTCTATATAGCTGACTAAGAAAACAGAATAGGAAAAAAAAAATGAATTTACTCTCTTAAAATCAGATTTTTTTTTAAAAAAAAGGTATTTGTCATTTTAATTCATTTATAATGAGGAATTTTTTAAGTATTCAGTTTTTTATTATTAGAAATTCATTAGCAAAACCTTATAGTTTGCTGTGACTTCTTAAATCACAGAGACTGTATTCTTGTTTTCTCCTTAATTTTGAATATTTCACAGTATTATTTTTCATGGTAATTTCCTACTTTACTTTCTGTCAGTAAAGAGTATTGAGATATGCTAAGGTATAAAAATGATAAAATATGCAGAGACTTCATTCTCCCGTAACTGATTTGCTCTATTACCTATTACTCTACCTATTTTATAGTGAACTAACAATCTTCTGAAAGCCAATGAAAATACACCCCGCCTTTGAATTAGACCATAAGAGATTAACTATAGAGCACAGAATTTTTAAAGAAAGAAAAAAGGGGAAAAAAAAAAAGTATCGTCTTTGGTTAACAAAAAAATCAAAGTTGTACACATTACTCTGTTTAATTTTTACAGTGTACTTCCATTCATTTTAATGAAGTCCAAAGTTCAGACTCACAAGTAAGAAGGCAATTGCCATCATTTTACTGTAAAAAGTGAATACTTAGCTTCATATAATAAGTACAAGGTTTGCCTTAGGACAAATCTTACTTACTGTTCTAATGCTACCATTCTGAGAGCCTGAAGAAAAGAGATCCTTCATTTTTCTTTCACATATCGGAAGTTTTGAATCCAAGCAAAGAGCAGAGAACTCTTGGAATTTGGTGGTGAAAATAAATTTCAGCACCTAACAGAAGGAATTACTGGCACAGAAATTAATTAAGCAGTACTAGTCATTTACTGTATTGAGCTTTTTGTGGAGTGTCTGTAAGTGGTTGCAAATGTCAGATAATCTATTTTATTCCTTTTTTAGTGTTTGATATAAATAAATGGTATCTGCTGTTTTTTTTGTGCTTTTTGACAAATTATCTCAAAAGTTCTTAGGATTTTTCTCTTCCACAGCCATACATTGGACTTGGATTTTAAAACCATAAAAAATATTTCCCTTGTTTTTTATTAATGCTCCAAAATCCCTAATGTTTTTCAGATCCTTTCTTTTCACCCTATTTTAGCAAACATTCCCATTCACAACACCATCTTTATTCTTCCACAAATTTCCTTCTCTTGTAAAGGAAGCATACTACTGAAGATATCTTGAAGATATCTTGAAGTTACTCCTGGCCATTTGTGAGCTTAGAAAATAAACTTTATTCTGAATTAAAAAAGATTTAAGATCCTGGAGCGCAACTCAAGCATGATCCAAATGTGTAAGTTCAAGAAAAAATCCAGCTTTAGAAAAACCTAGTTTAAGTCACTGCAGTAGAACGTGTTTTGACTTTATGCATCTATGCTTTAAATATCTTTACTTGATGACATGAATCCTACTACTGTTGATTCTTATCTGTGGCATCAAATCAGCATTTCATTGTGAATCTGTTGTTCTTTTGGATAAACAATTCTTATAAAACTCTAATTATTCATATACTAAAATCAGACAAGATAAACTAGGTTCTCTGCATAAAGCTGTAAACACAAAACACATACATAAAAGGTCAAAACAAATATTTCCTTTATCTAAATCTCTCATTGCAGCTTTTTCTCTGTGGCCTTTAATGTCTTCTTTCACTTCAAAATATATAAATCTCTAGCTGCTTCTTCCTCTTATGTATATGCTTTGCTTCACTGGTCCACTTAGTGTCTTAGTTCGTATTTTTCTGTTCCTAAGTAAATTAGTCTCTACCTGAATTTCCTCTTTTTGACTATTCTATTTATTTTTTGGTATTTATTTTTTGATATTTAACTATACTGAAACTTCATTACTCTGAATGTCACTATTTAGGTCACTTACAGAGAATAAATCCACAATTTTCACTACCGTATAGACTACTGAACTATGCTATTATCACCTTAGATTATTCTGTGTTCAGAGCACACAGAAATGTAAAAATGTGAATGAAAAGAACTAAGCATATTATTCTAAATAAGTGTTAAAAATAATGAACACTTGCATATAAGTAATTATTATTTTTATTTTTGTTATATTCTTTTTTCTTACTTGTCATATGATCCTGCTTACCTTTGCAACTACAGCTACAAACTAAATTAATGGTTTCAGTACTTGTTTTACAAGAACTCTTTAATTTTGGGGGGGAGGTGGAATGATACATGATTCTTTACAATATCTTTTTTATTATTTCTTGTCTACTGACCTGATTGGTCTATACTGTGCAGCATTTATTATCATAGTTTTTCCAAAGTCCCAAATCCTGATTATTGTTACTGTCCTAAGTCTTATTCTTCCTTTCCTTATACTCATTATTATATATAAACAAATAAGTATGGTGCAATTCTATAACCTTTTGCTTTGTTCCTTTCAAGATTAACCTATCATCTAGATAAATAAGTGAATCTGAAAATTTATTTCTTTAAAAAAAGAAGACAGCTTCTGAACAACAACTCAATCTCTGGCAAAAATACATTTGTTAAGCTTGGAAAGTCAATCAATAAAAACTTTCTTAACTTATTAAACAGAAACATGCACATGTACATAGATGTGCACACATGTATGAAAAAGAAAAAAAATAATAAAAAAAGGAATAATTTTCCTGGGAAGCAAATGAGCTTTTGTAAAATAATTCACACTTTCCTTGACCACAGTATATCTCCTCACTACCTTTTATTTCAGTAACCCATATTTACTAAATTCCAATGGCTAATTATTTTTGAGGGAAGAAGGAAGCAATGAAGACATGCAGGGAGGAAGAGAAGAAGGAAAAGTGATATTTGATCCATTTAATTAAATTTCCTCTCCAATACCTAAGAATTATTTTGAAAATCAGAGATTGTGGTATTACACAGGTTAGCTGTGTGATCTATCACTCTGGTTTTCCAGTCTCCCTTGCTCATCATTGCAAAAGCCCCTTCATAAATTCGAAGTAAATAAACTTCTACCCAGATTTGCATGCTCAATCAGTTGTTCATTAAGGGTTAGGCAAGATGACTCAGCACCATGTTCAACTGAAACTTAAAAGATATCTCATGTTGGAAAGTCCATCACTTTTCTGGGGATTTTTCTCTTCCATATGGTTGGGAACTCTGCAGGAGTAATTTTTATCCTTTTGTATCAATTTGTATTCTGAGTACAAGACATTATACTTGTCTTTGCTGTACTCTCCAAGGTTCTCATTAGCCCACTCTTCCAGCTGTAGTGGGCTTACATGGTCAAGTTTTGGTAGCAGGGGAACTACAGGGGTGACTTCTGTGAAAAGCTTCTAGAAGCCTTCCCTTTATCTTATGGGGTCAATGATAGTCGGCTCTAAGGTGGGCCTACTGCTGGTAAAGGCCAAGACAATTAGCAATGGTGGTAACATTGTGATTAACATATTTGAGAAGATGAAGAAGTTACTGTGCAGGTACAAAATTGCAGAAGAAGAGGGAAGTGAAAACTCAAAGAGTAACAACTCAGCAGGCACCAAGGTCAATGGAAAAGGAAGAGAAGGTGCTCCAGGCATTGAAGCAGAAATTCCCCTGCAGTCCATGGTACAGCCCACAGTGAGGCAGACCCTGCCACTGCAGCCATGGAGG